>APFE030425939.1:5298-24089 GCA_000404065.3 Pinus taeda
AATAGCTCAACTAACCCATAGGAAAAGTGTATTTCCTTCTGGCAGTTGCATGTGCCACATCCGTAGCTCGAACTAAAGCGCTGCAAGAGGATAAGATAATGTTTATAGTCCAAATATTATTAAGAGCTAATAATATTCAACTGTTCTATTTCTTGACTGGCAGTCTAAAAATAGACTCCGCCCATATGTCTAAAAATAGAGGTCCATCTATTTTTACCAACATGACCAATCATCCATAAATAGCATCCTGCAACTCATAGACCATGATCCATATGTCTAAAAATAGACATAGTCTAAAAATAGACTTTACGCCAAAAATACCCTGCGGGCCCACTTAGTGAAGGTGACTTCTTTTCACTAAGCTGCATCATCTTGTTGCATTTTCAACAAACGCATACCTTAGTGTATTTCAAGGGAGGCTATCTTGTTTGCACAATCAATCTAGGTTAACATGATACAACTTCACAACATATCCACTCAAACATAAATCATGATATCCATAACAGTAACTAACTAACATGTTCGCATCATAAGCTCATAAGAATTTGTTGTTCATGCATAACAATCACATATGTATGATAAATATAGATTAGTATGACACCATAACAAAAATATATCGGCTCATACCTGAATATCACAAACATAAATATATGCATAGGTTAAACCAGGTTAACATAATAAATATAGCATCAAGATCTTCAATGCAATGAACATAACCATCACACATATGACCAATCCTAATTACAACTTCAATATCTCAATGAAATAACCCTAATCATCAAGTTAATAGCGTATAACAACAATAAGCCATATACCTTGTTGATCAACAACATATAACCTAATCATTAAGTTATCTAACATAAAACAACAATAATAATGCATACAACCACAAGTTACCATCATTCTTGCATTGGGTTGTTTTATATTCTTTCCACGACTTCCCAATGAATAGGGGGTCATGGGGGGGAGGTAGCTCCCCTTGTACATTGCGTGGGGTGCTGCCAGGTGGGGGGTCATAGGGGGGGTGGTAGCCCCCCCGTACATTGTGCAGGGTGTTGCACCCAGGGTTTGGGGTAATGGCTTGGGAAATTTCTTTTGGACCCTATATTAGGTGGGTAGGCCTACTTATGGTTTTGTGCATGGATTTCACCCATGGTTTTGGGCATGATGGTTTTCAGTCCATGGTATTTTGTAGATCTGGTCAAGGGAACTACGATTATGTTCTAATCCAGGGTTAATGGATTGGGGTTTATGGATGCTTTGGAATGTATATATATGTATTGTAACATTGAAAGAAATATAATGAAAAATCAATCTGGTAGTCCTGGTTTTTGGATCTAGGGGAAAATATGTGTATATTTGTTTTATGTTTTATGCTCTCGCCATTGTTTATTTTTTGCTTTTAGATTTCATATGCAGTGTTGGGTTGTGTTATATTCTTTCCACGACTAGCCCACGTAGTTAACCAGAGGTTAGAGGGGGGAGGTCACAGGGGGTTGAGGGGTACTCGTAATCCCTCTTTATGGGGTCAGCGCCCTGGAAAATTTTGGTTTTGGACCCTATGTTAGGTTGGGCAGACCCACCTATGGTTTTGTGCATGATTTTCACACATGTTTTCTAGACGCGATGGTTTTTGGTCCATGGTATTGGACGTGATGGTTTTCGGTCCATGGTATTGGATGCTTCAGCATGTAAAAATATGTATTATAACATTGAAAGGAATATAAAGAAAAATCAAGCTAGTAGTCTCAGTTTTGGGATCCAAGGGAAAACCTCTATGTATATGTGTTTTATGTGTTATGCTCTCGCATTGTTTATTTTCTGTGTTTTAGAATTCGTATGCAGGTAATTTCTGTACGGGGTTAAAACCTACATTTGGTATTAGAGCTATTTTCGCTTCATGGGGGCGCATTTGTTGCTGAGGAGTTTCGCTCGGGCCTATGGTATACCCTGTTCAGTGGGAGATCTACGAGATCGATTCTGGTGGTGAAAGAAGATGGAGAGCAATGGAAAGATAGAGATCGAGAAATTTAATGGCCAGAGTTTTCAGTTGTGGAAACTCAAGATGGAGGATCTGTTGGTGGCTAAAGATCAGTGGATCGTGGTAGATCCAGGTACTAAACCAACGGGAGTGTCCGATGAAGAATGGAAGAAGTTGGATCAGAAGGCAAAGAACATAATACGATTGTGTGTCTCAGATTCAGTATTGTTGAATGTATCAGGGGAAGCTACAGCGAAGGCTTTGTGAGACAAGTTAGGGACTTTGTACCAATCTAAGTCTCTGGTGAATAAACTGTTCCTATGGAAAAAGCTGTATAACCTGAGGATGAAAGACGGAGACTCGGTGACAGAGCATCTGAATGCATTTAGTACTGTGGTAAGTCAGTTGGCATCTATTGATATTAAAATTTCAGATGAAGATAAGTACATCAGTTTGTTGTGTTCTCTACTAGATTCTGGGATAGTCTGGTTATTGCAATAGGTAGCAATGCAACTGCCTTGCAATTTGATGAAATAGTCTTAGCCTTGCTGACAGAGGAGATGAGACGGAAAAATATGGAGAGCCAGAATGGTGATGCCTTTTCTGTACAAGGATGGTCCCAAAACAGAAACAAAAATAAGTCATCGAGTGGAAGATCTAAATATAGAGGGAGATCTAAATCTCCAGGAAAACCTGTAAAGGTGGTGTGCTGGAAATGCGGAAAGGAAGGCCACTTCAAAAGGGACTGTAAATCTAAAGCTCCTGAAAAAGGAAAGGGATCTGATGAGGCTCCTTCTGTAGAGGCGAAAACCACCTTAGATGAAGGTGGGGATGTATACTTGGCTTCTTCAAGTACACATGTAGATCATGAGGCATGGTTGATTACTCAGGTGCATCCTTTCACTTCACTCCCCATAGAGAGTGGTTCTGCGAGTATGAGAAATATGATGGTGGTGATGTCTTCTTAGGAGATGATAGGAAGGCTAGAATCATTGGTCGCGGAAAAGTAAAGTTGAAGTTGCAAGGTGGAAGGGTTAGAACACTTTCGGGTGTTCTGCATATTCCTGCATTGGCCATAAATCTAATTTCTGTAAGCAAGTTCGATGATATAGGTGTAAAAACAGTATTCGAGAAGGACACCTGCAAGATGGTTCGGGGAGAACTAGTATTGATGTGGGGAGTTCGAATTGGAACTATGTACAAGCTACAAGGTAGCAGTGTTATTGATGGGTTCAATAGTTCTGTGGTTCTTGAAAGCGGAGCAGAAAATCTAGTGGTCTCTGGAGAGAAGACCATGTTGTGGCATCAAAGAATTGGACATATTGGAGAGAAGGGCCTTCAAATACTTCATGGTAAAGGTATGGTAGAAGGTGTGAGTAATAGATCTTTGGATTTTGATTTCTGTGAAAATTGTGTATACGAGAAGCAGAATCAGGTGAGTTTCCCCTCTGGTAGTAAGAGGGCGAAATAGATATTAGAGCTTGTGCATAGTGATGTGTTTGGACTTGTGAAGGTTCCATCACTGGGTAAGTCTTTTTACTATGTATCATTTATAGATGACTTCTCAATGTATACATAGATATATTTCATTAAGAAGAAATATGAAGCCTTTAAAGTTTTAAAGAATTTAAGGCTCTCGTGGAAAATCAGACAGGGAAGAAGATAAAGGTGCTGAGGATAGATAATGGTGGAGAGTTTTGCAACAAGGAATTCGAATAATTCTCTAAGAAGTGTGGTATAGCACGATAGAAGACTACTTCATATTCACCTTAGCGAAATGGAGTTGCAGAAAGAATGAATAAGACGTCAATGGAAAGGGCAAGAAGCATGCTCAGTGGTGTCGGGTTAGGACAGGAATTCTGGGTAGAGGCGGTGGATACTACATGTTACCTGGTCAACAGGTCACCTTCATCAACATTAGAGGATAAGATTCCACAAGAGGTATGGACTAGTAAGAAACCCTCTCTTTCACATATGAGGGTATTTGGATGTGATGCATATGTACATGTTCCAAAGGAGAAACAAACCAAGTTGGATAGTATATCTAAAAAGTGCATCTTTATTGGGTATAAGGATGGTTTAAAGGGTTATAAGCTTTGGAACCCAGTCACATGGAAGGTTGTGTACAACCAAGATGTGGTGTTCAGAGAGGTAGAAGATGTTATTAAACATGATGTCCAACCAAAGGAACTTGAGAAGATAGAGTTTGAGCTGAAGGAGGAAGAATCAGACTCTACAGCAGAGGAGGAATCAAAAGATAAAGAGCCACAAACTTCAGGTGTGAGAAGATCAATTCGAGAAAGAAGGCAGCTAGAAAGGTATAGTCCATCTGCTTTTTGTTCAAATGTTTCTTTATCTATTACTGATGATGATCCTAGAACTGTGAAGGAAGCAGTAGATTCAGAGGATGGAAAACTCTGGAAAGAGGCCATGGTTGAGCAAATGGCATCTTTGCACAAAAATGAGGCTTGGGATTTGGTGGAGTTGTTGGCTAGAAGGAAACCCATTGGGAACAAATGAGAATTCAAGAAGAAGACAAATGTAGAAGGAAAGGCGGAGAAATACAAAGCTCGGTTGGTAGCAAAAGGTTTTTCCCAGGTGTCGGGAATTGATTTTGGTGATAGTTTTTCTCCTATTGCCAAGGTAACTTATATTAGATTACTTTTATTTGTTGCTACTACTTTTGATTTTGAGGTAGAATAGATGGATGTGAAGATAGAATTTCTTCATAGGGATCTCGAAGAGGAAATATACATGAAGCAACCTGAAGGATTTGCAGTGAAGGGTAAGAAAGAACTAGTATGCAAGTTAAAGAAGTCTCTATATGTGTTAAAATAGTCACCAAGGATGTGGTATCAGAAATTTGATACATTTATATGGGGACTTGGCTTCACTAGAAGCAAAGTAGATCACTGTGTGTATTTTAAATTAATCGGTGACCGTGTTATTTATCTGGTCTTGTATGTGGATGATATGTTGCTGGTTGGAAATGACAAAGAAATTATCCAGGATTTGAAGACCCAATTGTCCTCCAAATTCGACATGAAAGATCTCGGTGCTGCAAACTATATTTTGGGCATGGAAATCAAAAGAGATCGGGCAAAGAGGAAGCTCTGATTAAACCAGAGGAAGTATGTCAAGACAATACTGCAGAGGTTTAATATGCAGGATAGTAAACCGGTGAAGGTTCCTATTCCTGTAGGTGTGAGGTTATCTGCTGAACAGTGTCCTAAGACATAAGAATAGGAAGAGGACATGTCCTGTGTTCCATTTGTAAGTGTAGTTGGTAGGCTGATGTATGCAATGGTTTGTACTAGACCAAACATTGCACATGAAGTGGGAGTATTGAGCAGGTTTATGTCAAAACTAGGGAAGGAGCATTGGACAGCAGTGAAGTGGGTTTTTAGGTATTTGCGTGGCACTAGTGATTATGGTTTGTGCTACCAAGGAAGACCAGGATTGGACAGAATGTTGGATATTCGTGGCTTTCTTAATGCAGACTGGGCTGGAGATATGGATCAGAGAAGATATACAAGTAGGTATGTGTTTAACCTATTTGGAGGTGTAGTCAGTTGGATGAGTAAGAAACAATCTGTAGTGGCACTATCAACTACAGAGGCAGAATACATGGCAGCCACTCATGCAAGCAAGGAAGCAGTTTGGTTGTAGAGATTGTGTTCAAGTATGGGGTTAGTACAGGGAGCTATAAGGATATACTGTGATAGCCAAAGTGCAATTTTCTTGGCAAAGAACCCTGCATATCATTCAAAGACAAAGAAAATTGATGTTTAGTATCACTTTGTGAGGGATATGATAGAAGACAAAAAGGTGTTGGTGGTAAAGGTGGACACTTTGAAGAATACTGTAGATGCATTGACAAAATCTATGAGCTCTGAGAAGTTCTCTTGGTGTAGAGAGACAATGGGCATTTCAGGGCTAGAAAAATGACTAAGCTTTCTTATGGCCCCCTGTAGAAAGAAAACAACAAGTGGGAGAATGTTGGGTTGTGTTATATTATTTCCACGACTAGCTCACATAGTTAACTAGGGGGTTAGAGGGGGGGTGGATCCCCCCTTCGTTGTACATATTGTGTAGTGTGGGTGGGGGGGGGGTGACAGGGTTTGAGCATACTCGTAACCCCACTTTATGGGGTCCAAGGCAGCGCCTCAAAAATTTTTGGTTTTGGACCCTATGTTAGGATGGACGAACCCACCTATGGTTTTATGCATGATTTTCACACATGTTTTTGGACGCGATGGTTTTCGGTCCATGGTATTAGATGCGATGGTTTTCGGTCCATAGTATTGGATGCTTCGGCATGTATAAATATGTATTATCACATTGAAAGGAACATAATGAAAAATCAAGTTAGTAGTCCTAGTTTTGGGATCTAGGGGAAATATCTGTGTATATGTGTTTTATGTGTTATGCTCTCGTGTTGTTTATTTTCTATGTTTTAGAATTCATATGCAGGTAATTTCTGTATGATATTAAAACCTACATTATGATGTTATGTTTGTTATGTTTTCATGTTGGTTTTCTTCCCATTAGGTTAAGAATTGTAAATACTACAACGATCTGATTAATAAAGCTCCATCGATTGTATGTTTTGCTTACAATATTTTTATGGTTATAGTGGTTTTTGAACAGTGAGGACGGTGTTTCCCCAAGGGGAAGGGTTCTGCAAGAGCCCTGGTGAAAATTCCATGTAATAAAATTAATAAAGGAAAAATAAAAACCACAGTTGATGGGACACTGATTCCAAGTTGAATGTTCGGAAAGGCATTTGTTGATGGTGATGGACCTGCCAACATTCAGGAGATCTCCCTGGTATGAAGTCTTAACTATACCTCACATTGTTTGGTGTAGAAGTTCCATCTGGTATGATGGCCCAATTTCCACTATCTTAAAGATATGCCTTAGCCCTTACTTCTAAACACATGAAAGTGTTTCACTGAGTCCTCAAATGACGACGTTCATGTGCCTGGTGAGTGCTTAGTGTCGCTTGTGTCAAAGTTATTTCACTACAGAAGGGAAGGGTGAGAGTGAGTCTCAAGTCGAAAGGGAGTAGTCCTAACTCAAGTAGAGACACACCACATAATAGGATCTACACAGCTTTCGGTGGAGAAGTCCACACGGATGTGGAAGTCACATACACAAAGGTGAATAGATAACATGTACAACACCGAGCGGAGTAGTCCACATCAATGCAACGGTCGCTATAATAAGTTTACAAGAATGAGTTTGTCTAGTGTTCAATGGAGTAGCCCACATGGGCGGGACAATGATAACAACTGAAACAACACATTTCCACTAAAACAACCGAAATAGTTCAACTATCTTAGTACATGTTAAAGAAACATGCATTACAAGCATCCAAAGAGTAGTCTTACAAATTTATATGATACACGTGTGAAAACATGTTGGCCTATTAAGAGGCTTTTGAATTAATTGAAAGTTACAAGACAAATCCATACAGCAGACATCACTAACCCCAATAGTCGTGTGTTGGAGCCACTTCTTGCTCCTCAAATAAAAGACTACGGACTCTCAAGGCTATATGGGAAGAGACAAGGTGAAAAGTCCCTTGCATGTACAAATGAGGAATATATATAGCCAAGGTTGAACTTGACCCTTGTGACTCTTCGACTTCCCTCATTACTGTTTGAATTCCATGAATATTCAACTTCATATGTGGGCCTCTTTGAATTCCACATTAGCTTACACTAATTATAGCAGTATGGCCCATAGTAGTGATGTGGTCGAGACGACTCATGACATGACTCAACGTGACACTGCTGGTATGTTCATGCTGATGGTGGTGTCCATGTAGAGCTGCTATGCTATTGAGTGATGAGTGTGCTCTTGGTGTATCAAAGCTTCACCTCCACATAACAAGGTGTATGGATTCTTTAATGGTATTGGTGTTCACTTGATGTTGCATGTGCATGTATCCCCTTCACTGGTACTTGGCATGCTTCATGTGCTCATCCATTTGTGAACAAGTCTCCTAACAAGCGCTCCATGTTCATCTCGTTCGTCATCGTGCCATGTCTCATCCATGTACCTTTCGTTGAAATCACTCATGAAGAGATGACATCAAATCCAAAAATCACCTAGTCTACCATGATGCATCATCTTTCATTTCTAGGTGCAGGTGACCGTGAGAGAGGACAAGGCTCTGAAACTGTACGGACCACATTTCAGGCCATGATGAGAGAATCGGAGGCACTCTCGAGAAAATTACTGTAGAGGTCGCTAAGAGGCTGGGTTGAGTAGTCCAGGACAATAGTGACATCTATGGGATCTGGATCATCTAGGAGGCAGAATTGCTTAGTTTTTCTAGGGAAGGTTGTGCACGCAACAAGAGGCACCCGCAGTGAAAATTGCATATATTTCCAAAGGAGGCCAGGATCAGCATGTGGGATATTGCTGGTAAAAACTATGTAGATATGGGAGGAAGTCAAGAAAGACATGTCTTTGTAGTCTTCGAATTAAGTTGGGTGTCAGGCAGCAGGTGAATTGTCCATGAAAACTGCACAATTTTTAGGAGTGGCAAGTAGGCCATTAGGTGGACTACCTGAAAAAACTGCGCAATTACTTAAGGGAGTGCAGGAAGGAAGGCTCACAACTTATATGCAATTTTGGGGATGAGTGCAACCCTAGGTCACTGCTTAAGTCAAATTCTCTAGTTGGCTAGCGAGAGGCTTGATGGATAGGCTTGCAGGAAGTGATCAGCCAATCAGAGAGTGTGTAAGGACTTGACATGAGCTCATGAGATGAGACCGAGTGTTTTCAATCATCAAGGAAAAACCAAGGAAGGCTCTAAAATTGGATGCAGGCAAAATTTTTTGAAGGCGTTGCAGATGCTACAACAACATGCTAGTGTGGGCGCTCATTTGGTTATTAATGGGTAAGCAAATTGGAAAAGGCAATGGCTAAGGCTTTGGAAAGGTAGAATGAAATATTTGGCACAATTATTTACGAAAATAATGGAAATTAGGAGAAAAGGGAGGTGAAATTTCACAGGTTGCATGTGAGGAGGATAATGAAGGAGAATAATTGAAAATGAAGAAAATAGAGTAATCATTCATTCAAGGGCTTCTGAAGATCAGTACATAGACTTTTTTCAGTTCAATTTTGGAGCTCTCTCATTATTCTCTCTCTCTCATACTCTTGAACACTTAGAGTTTCCTTGGAGCACCCTTGGGGAGTGTGGCATACTTAGAGTTTTTGAGAAAGAAGGCAAAGGAAGACCAGGAAAGCACAAGAGGACATTAGGATCAACAACTACAACAAATTTGTCTTGCAGGAATCGAGTTGCATGTATTTTTTCCTCATTAGTTTTGGAATGCATAGCATATGCATGTGGATTATTGCTCATGATCTATCACTTGCATGGATGATTGCCTGTATTTCCTAGCCTTGCCATTTCCTAGATAGCCATGGAGATTATGGGTTTATTTCCTTGTTTTATTTTGGTTGGTTCTCATGTTTCCTTTAGCTTGGGTTGAGTTATTAGTTCCTGGAAGCCTAAGTTGGAGAAATGCTCTGGAAGCCTTGTAACAACTTGGGTTGGGTTACTAGTCGTCGAAGCCTTGGTTGGAAAAATGCTCTAGAAGCTCTGGTTGGACAAACGCTCTGGAAGCCTGGCTGCAACTATAGTTTGAGTTACTAGTCCTGGAACCCTTGTTTTGAACAAACACTCTAAAACCCTAGAAGGTTTAGGTAGAGACCAATATGATGATGGTTTTGTAATGTTTGACCGTGAGATGTAATCACTGTTTGATCGATTGAGGTGGTTAACTTCTAGAAGCCCTGGATGGTTCTATAATGGTGTGTTCTATGAGATCCCACATTCATGCTTGGACTATGGCATGAGGGTGAATGGCTAAAGAGATATTTGGCTCAGCCACTTTACGGTCAGGTGGAACGTGGAAGTCCCATCCTTGGTTTGGATTTTGCATCATCAATATGAGATTATTTATCCTTGTATTTCTATGAGTATTATACTAGTTTATATGTGGATTATATGGATGTGATTTCCTTGTTATTTACGTTGGTATTATGTTGGTTATGTATATGTTCTATGATAGTAACTATGTATGGATCTCATCATGTTTTTACTTGTAAATGGATGAACACAGTATCTATGACCTAATGGATGAAATGGAAGCTAATGTGTTGAGGCATAAATGATTCTTAGTGATTCCCAGCTAAGTATGAGACCCCAATGCTTGGTCTTTTATTTACACCTATAGATTACATATTTGTGATATGTTTGATGAAATGCCTATCATGGCCATTAGGGGTACAACCAAGGGGTTGTTCAAGTGTTTTCTTTTGCCTCATTATCTCCTTGTTATCTTTATGTTCTAAAGGTGTCATTCATTTCTAGGCAGTGACCTGGGCTTTGGGCCTAAAAAGGTAGCTCAAATCCTGGGGATGTTGGCACAACATTGACAGAAATAGTCCCTTGATGCTAACATGCCTTTTCATGGGGGTGTCCAGAGCCTCCTGAATGCTCATGGATGCTAGCAAGCCTATAGCACGGGAGCGTTCGGGATATAAGTGGTATAAAATCTTAGTGGGACTCAAGGGATAATTAGCTAATTTGAAATCACCCGTAAATGACCTCAGTGAATTAACGAAGGTATTATAGACTCATGTGCTGGGGTGTGCCTATGTTATTTTATGCAACGAATCGATAAGATTGAGAAATACACAGACACTGAAATAGTAAGAGAAACACAGTAAGCAAACACATAAAACACAACAAGTTTAATAAGGAGTTCACCCAATCCTCCTGGGCTACGTCTCCTGGTACAACCTTCAGTGGTGGCCTTTCTATTGTGTCTTAAAGCATAGTTTTTACAATAAGGAGCTCAATTTGAGTCTCACTTTAACAGATGATGATCAATAGGATTGTATTTAGATTTCCCAAGTCTCTAGAGTACACTGAATCCCCTTACTGGATCTCAACCTCAATTGGTCTCAGTGGTATGAATCCCATTTGGTACTCAATACTTGACAGGTATACATAGTAGAGTTGCTTGAACCTCTCAAGCCTTCTCTAGAGTTCACAGACTATCAGATTCTTTCTATCTCTTTCTACTCGATGCTGCCCTTGCTTTGCAGGTCAGCTCGACTTCTCTGTTATCTGCAATTCACTTCTTTCTTGCCTCTCAACTTTTTTGCTTCTCTTTCTCTACCTACCTTTACTCTTTATCTGTTCATGGCTTAAAGCCAATTTGCTCCCTGATTGTTCATTTCCGCTTCATGGCTCTTTAGATCTCCTGCCTCTGCCTGCTATAATTCCCTTGCTCTACGTCATCATCACTGTGTAACGCTTCACAGAGAGGTGGCCACTTGTCTCCTCACGAACTGAGTGTCAGTTCTCTTTGAATGGTCATTATTTCCATTGCTCCAAGATTGCCTGTGAAACTGATTCCTCTTACAGCTCAGCAGTCATGCCGGACCTCAAATCTTATATGACTTAGCCTATTTGTCAGTCGAATCCAGTCATCCATTGGATAATTTCTCTGCCATTGATCTGGAGGCTCTAGATCCTACGGTCTCCATCCATATCACACGGGTAAGTAGCCTGACCTTTACCCGTGTGATGTGGGCGGTTTTCTCTCTCATCCACTAGATGTGTGTCACCCAATGTATGGAATTGGGTGGGACTCAGTCAAACCCGCTTACCACTTGAAGCCCTTCCGATATCCTATTGGTTTTAGCATGGACTTGCCTTCTAACGGAATCGGTGATTCCTATACGGTTTTATGATTTTCCTCATGACTAAGCAGTTGGGGGCTTTCCTTCACTTAGGGGGATGCCCTGCGATACAAGATTAGTCCTTTAGTGCTAATCGCGTATCAGAAACTACCTCTATTTTTGGATTTGGCCTCCATTTGTCAATTTGTGCCAGTGCGCGGTCACCGTGGGCCAACGGTCTGTGCGCTTTGACTGAGGGTCCTTGTTGTTCCATGTTGACCACAAATTGCCATTGTTCAGAGGTTATTTCTAATAAGTTCGATATCCATAAGAATTTAAAGCTTGACATAATTTGAAACAATCATGAAAACTTAGAGAATGTTTAAGGATCCAATTTGGATCATGGCCTTCCCACTGAAAAAGCTTTTGGACCACCAAAACTTGGTTTCAAGCATCGACTAGGTGAGGGTATAGCTGTCTCACTTGTCCAATATCTATCCACTTTGCACTGCTTGGCTTCGAACCCTGGAGTCCAATCTTGAGGTACTCAACATCTCCCCTGTGCGTCGTCCTTTCCTTTCTATCCAGAACTGTGTCTTCTTGCAATTCATTGAGATATTCAGGTAACAGATCATCAACAAAAGGCAATTGATTATGTTCTTCAGGATCTTCAATTAATGAAGCTTCAAATAGTCTCAAGCTGTCTGCATTAACGACTGAGTAGATGTGGATGTAAGCTGGTAAATCAAGGTGAAAATCATTCTCACCAATTTTCTCAAATATCTTGAAAGGTCCATACCTTATTGGCTTTAACTTTTTACCTTCACCTTGCATTCTGTTTTTTTTTATATATAGTCAGATTTGATCACCAACTTGGAAACTATGCTCCATCCGATGCTTGTCATGCCTTGCCTTGTACTTGGCTTGGCTCTTTTCTAGCTGTTCCTATACTTCATGGTGAGTCTCTTGGATTTGTTCAATGAACTTGGTTGCCTTTTCCACATCACTATGTCCATCAACTGCTATGTCTTTACCAAAGACAAAATCCAAGGGAGACCTTGGTGTGAAATTAAAACAGGTTTGAAAAGGAGATCTCTGTGTAGAAGAATGTTTTGCTCGGTTGTAAGCATGCTGCACATAAAACAAATGTTCATCCCAAAGTTTGGGACTCTTTCTGCAATAGCCTCTGAGCAAATGGATCATTGTCATATTGACCACTTATGTCTAGCCATCTATCTGTGGATCAAAGGCTGTGCTTTTCTTCAGTTTGGTGTCCATTAGTTCCCACATACTCGACCAAAATGTCCCAACAAATTGGGAATCTCGATCGGATACAATGGAAGTGGGTAATCCAAAAAGAACCATACATGCTGAAAGAACAACTTTGCAGTTTGTTCAACTGTATTCTGTTTATTATAAGGTATCAAAATACACATTTTGCTGAACCTATCCACAACAACATATAAATAGTCATGACCTTTCCTAGATTTAGGTAGTCCTCCAACAAAGACCATGGAAACACTTTCCCAAGGATGAGAAGGAACTGGTAGTGGAGTGTACAAGCCTAGTTTTCTATTGTTGGGCTTGCTTTTAGCACACATGAAACACCCTCTTACATACCTAGAAACTATCTCATTCATTTTTGGCCAATAACAAAATCTTTGCAGTTGTGCAACCATTTTACTTACCCCAAAATGACCTGATATTAGAGAATTGTGTTCTTCTCGAATTATCTTTACTCTTTCAGTTTGTGGAATGCATAGCTTCCCACAATGATGTAAGAGTTGGTCCTTAATGTGATAATCCAATTCTTCTACTTGTTTGCCTTGACTTAAAGTTGCATATACATCTTTAAAATCTATATCTTGAGCATATTGTTCAATGTAGCTCTCATGCAATACTGAATTATGCTTAAGTATAGTAGATGCATTTATAATTGGTCTAGATAACATATCTGCAACTTTATTGTGTATGCCCTTTTTATATCTGATGACTAAATGAAACTTTTGTAGAAAACCCATCCATTTATAGTGTCTTGATTGCTGCAACTTAGTTTGGGAGTGTAGATATTGGAGTGGTTGATGATCAGTATGTATAACTGTCTCTTTGCCCATTAAGTAATGTTTCCACTTTTTCACACTCTGTGCTAATGCATACATTTCTTTATCATATGTGGGATAGTTAACTACTGTAGAATTAAATGTCTCAGAATGATAACATATGGGTTTATCGTGTTGTATCAACACGGCTCCCATGGCATAGTCACTGGCATCCATTTAGATCTCAAATGGTCTTTGAAGATCGAGCAGTGTTAGTACTGATGCTATACTAATCTTTTCTTTCAAGGTGTTGAATGTTTTCTACTGTTTGCCTCCCCATTGAAACACCTTGTTCAGTCCTGTTAAAGCATGTAAGGGAGCTGCAATTAAGCAAAAGTTAGAAATGAACTTTCTCCAATATTGTGTTGCTCCTAAGAAGCTTCTAACTTCTGTAATAGATTTGGGTTTAGGCCAGTTTATAGTGACTACCACCTTAGAGGGATCTATCTTCAATTGACCACCCCCTACTATATGTCCCAAATAATTCAAAGATGTTTTTCCAAATTCACATTTTGAGAGTTTAGCATAAAGTTTTTCTCTTTTTAAAACATCTAGTGTCTGCTTAACATGGTTTAAATGTTCTTCCCACATTTTGCTAAATATAATAATGTCATCTAGATATACAATAACAAAATCATCAAGAAAAGGTCTGAGTACATCATTCATTACTCTCATGAAAGTAGCAGGAGCATTAGTTAAGCCAAAAGGCATAACCAGCCACTCATACAATCCCTGCTTTGTTTTGAAAGTAGTCTTCCATGCATCTTGTTCTACAACTTTGACCTGATGATATCAACTATGCAAGTCTAACTTGGAAAAACAAACAACTTCCTCTAACTGATCTAATAATCTTTGCGAGGAAAGGGATAACAATTTTTGATTGTTATCTTATTTAATGCTCGGTAATCAATGCACATTCTCCATGAGCCATCTTTCTTTTTCACCAAAACAATTGGAGACCCACTTGGTGATGTGCTAGGTCTGATGAACCCCTTCTCAAGCAACTCCTAGACCTGCTTCTTGATTTCTACATTCTCTAAAGTGGACGACCTGTACATTCTGAAGTTAGGCAATGGAGCATCTTGCTGCAAATTAATATCATGCACTATTTCCTTTTTGGGTGGTAAACCTTTAGGTTCTTGAAACAAGATATCATATTATGAAACAACTTTTTCTAAATCAGCTTGTTGTTTAGCATCACAGCCCTCAAATACATTGGTTTTATCAGGTTTCTTTTCCTTTACAACCATTAGTAAAAATTGTTTGCATGAATTTACAATTCGTTTCATTTGCCCTGAGTTTATGAGAGTATAATTATTCTTGAGATTATGAGCTTTTACAATATGTTCAATTCCATCTTTAATGAGGAGATACTTGTTCTGAGCTATGTAGAAAATAACTTTTCTATCATACAAGTAGGGACTTCCTAAAACAGTTCCACATATATCCAAAGGAACTATATCTAACTCAACCTCATCTACAAATGTTGACCCAAAAGAAAACTTAAGTTTATAGTGTCTAGTCACTTATAGTTGTGCTTTATCACTTAACCAACCTAATGGGTATGGTTTCTTGTGAGGTGTAGTCAGTAATCCCAACTTCTTTACAATTTCTTCAGAAATTAAATTTACTTGTCAGCCACTATCAAACAAAGTATGAATCTTTTGATGCTTGGAAATAACTCGAATATGGAAAAGTTCATGTCTTTTTCTCTCATTTTCTTCATTATTAGTAGATTGTGCAGAATTACTAGTAGATGCTTAAGAACTTTTACCTTTTATACCTATGGTTGCAATGGTTGTTTCATCTCCTGAGTCCGACCCCAAATCTTTCTGAATAGCTACAGTAGTCTTCTTCTTCTTGCCCTCGAACTTCTTAGGTCTCAGCTCTAGATGCAAGATCCAACAATGCTCATTATCATGCCCATCCTTCTTACAGTGAGTGCATGAAGATTTGTTTTTCTGTGCAGTATTGGCCTTCTTCTCTTTCCATTTCTATTTTCTTTTCTCCTTATTCTTGCTTTCAATGGGCTTGGATGATCCCCCAACTTCTGGGGGCCCATTCTTTCCTCTAGCTTCTAAATGTGTAGCTTGAACATATAGTTCATCTATACTAGTGGGATTAAAAATGAGGATAGTGTGTCTCATGTAGCTGTGTAGACCACCTATGTACTTCAACAGAGACTTGGGTGAGTCTAATGAAATTCTTAGAATCAAAGCTCTTTTCCTAAGTTCTTAGGTGTAACCTTGTACACTTTCCCTTTCAATTGGTGAAGAGTTTGCCAGCTCATCATGGCTTGCTGCATGTAAGCTAGTGGATAGAACTGCTTTGACTGCAGAAACAAATTCACTCGAGACAGAAAGAATCTTACCATGTTTCTTCATGTCAGCTTGTGTCCTACCTTCCCACCATACCAAGGCAGTGCTTCTGAGGCGTAGGCTAGCCAACTGAATCTCACTCTTGTCTGAGTTGATACTCTGCACTCTGCAATAAACATCAATTTATCTGATCCAATTATCCATCTTCTTTGCATTCAACTCTCCATCATATATTGGTAAATCAAATTTAACATCTAATTTGATCAAAGATGTCTTCTTTTTGTGTTCATGGCTATTAGGAGGTGTGAGAAAGTTTTCTTCTTTCCCTTTGCCTTTTGAGTGGTCATAGAGGAGAGACTCTTCTTCTCCTTTATCTTGTTTGGAGCCTGATGAATCTTCAACTTTATGTTTCCTAAAGTCCCTATACATTTCCTCTACCATGGACCTTATGGCCAGGAAACTTTCTATAAATTAGGGGTTTGGTCCCAAGGGACTTTCTTTTGACATTTTCTTCTGAGGATAGACTCTTCCAATTTCTGGGTTAGTTTCAACCAACTCTCCTTCTCCTAATTTAAGCTTTGATCTAGTTAGCATTCAACAACAAAATCAAGCACAAGCTTGTCTAACCTTAACAACCTATAGCTCCGATACCACTTGATCTGAAATCACCCGTAAATGACTTTAGTGAATTAATGAAGGTATTACAGGCTCATGTGTTGGGGTGTGCCTATGTTATTTTATGCAACGAATTGATAAGATTGCGAAATACACAGACACTGAAACAGTAAGAGAAACACATTAAGCAAACACATAATACACATCAAGCTTAATAAGGAGTTCACCCAATCCTCCTGGGCTACATCTCCTAGTCCAGCCTTTAGTGGTGGCCTTTCTATTGTGTCTTAAAGCAATTTTTTTACAATAAGGAGCTCAATTTGAGTCTCACTTTAATAGATGATGATCAATAGGATTGTACTTGGATTCCCCATGTCTCTAGAGTACACCGACTCCCCTTACTAGATCTCGATCTCAATTGGTCTCAGTGGTATGAGTCCCATTTGGTACTCAATACCTGACAGGTATACACAGAAGAGTTGCTTGAACCCCTCAAGCCTTCTCTGGAGTTCACAGATTCTCGGACTCTTTTTGTCTATGTCTGCTCGATGTTGCCTTCACTCTACAGGTCAGCTCGGCTTCTCTGTTCTCTGCAATTCACTTCTTTCTTGCCTCTCAGATTTTTGCTTCTCTTTCTCTGTCTGCCTTTACTCTTTGTCTGTTTGTGGCTTAAAGCCAATCTGCTCCCTGACTATTCGTTTCCGCTTCACAGCTCTCTGGATCTCCTGCCTCTACCCACTGGAATTCCCCTGCTCTACATCATCATCACTGTGTAATACTTCACAGAGAGGTGGCCACTTGTTTCCTCATGAACTGAGTGTCAGTTCTCTTTGAATGGTTGTTATTTCCGTTGCTCTAAGATTGCCTGCGAAATTGATTCCTTTGCTAGCTTAATGGTCATGCCGGACCTCAAATCTTATATGGCTCGGCCTATTCCCTGTCGAATCTGGTCATCCATTGGATCATTTCTCTGTCTGTTGATCTGGAGCCTCCAGATCCTACGGTCTCCCTCCATATCGCGTGGGTAAGTAGCCTAACCTTTACCCGCGCAATGTGAGTGGTTTTCTCTCTCATCCGCTGCACACATGTCACCCAGTGTATGGCATCGGGTGAGACTCAGTCAAACCCACTTATCACTTAAAGCCCTTCCGATATCCTGCTGATATCCGAGTGCTTGGGGGCTTTCCTTCACTAAGGGGATACCCTGCAATATGCAATTAGCGTATCAGAAACTACCTCTTTTTTTGGATTTGGCCTCCCATTTGTCAATTTGTGCCAGTGCGCGGTCACCATGGGCCAACGATCTACACACTTTGACCGAGGGTTTTCATTGTTCCATGCTGACCACAAATTGCCATTGTTCAGAGGTTATTTTTGATAAGCTTGATATCCATAAGAATTTGAAGCTTGACATAATTTGAAACAATCATGAAAACTTAGGGAATGTTTAAGGATCCAATTTGGATCATTAGCAGAAAGGTTGGGATGGTTCTTGAGGGTTCTAATGCTGATGTTGAATGTCTGTATGGTGTGTTTCCATTGGTGCCACTTCCCTAATGTGACTTAGGAGGTCAAATCATATCATAGTGGCCTCTCATCACATATTTACCCCAGTTGCCCGATTACTTGGGTAGATGTGGGAGGAGGGTGTTACAAAAATAACAATTTTAAAACTAGAACCCATGGAGGAACCAGGACTAAGAGAACAATTCAGAAATAGTTACAATATTGATGAATCATAGTAGAAAAACATAGACAAAAAAAGAGTAGTGTTGTAACCATCTAGGATAAGGCTCCTGTGTGAAACGCAGTAGTGGTAAAATTAAACATTAAAGATTAATGTCAGTGAAGTAAATGGAAATTTTCCACATATGCAGGAGTTCAATTCGGAATATTCGCACTTGAATTTGGTTTCTGAAAGGGTTAAAATAATGGAAAGGGTAGCTTCTATTTTTAATTAAAAATTAGGCTATAATTATTTAAGTTGGAATGGGTTAAAATAATGGAAAGCGTAGCTTCTATTTATATTGAAATTAGGTTATAATTATTTAAGATTAACCA
>APFE030425939.1:25427-53557 GCA_000404065.3 Pinus taeda
AGTGTATATTCTATTTTATTGGTTTGAAGGTTTTTAATTTTTATAATTTCATTTACTGTAATTCTAATTTAATGAACGTTAAATGAATCAATGTGAATAAAACTAGCTTAGATCAATCCCAATCAAGTGTCGAGAGGGATCAAATTTCTAGTGGCACAAACTTTTTTTTTAGTGCAAAACTTGAGGGAATGTTTGCACCTCCAGAGTTTTGATCCCTCTTGGCACTTAATAGATCTAAAGTTAAGATGGATCTAGGTTGGCTTGATATATATAACTTCGATATTTAAGATAGCCTACTTGAAGCTAAGATCGTAAAACCTAATAAGCTCATTTGTTATACACATAAAACCCAATAAGAATATATACATGTATCTCTTGAGGGGTCAAAGATATTAACTAATTTTGGTTTAATTTTATTTTTAATAATTATCATTCAATCTGCTAAATAAAACTCAATAACAATTATATCTAAACTAAGTTGTTATGAACATATGAGAGACATATTCTAGTGATTTTTCATGTTGAATTTAAAAGCAACCTTTCACAGTGTAAATTGAGCAACTCCATTGATTTTAATGCAGACGAAAAATATAAACAAAATGTAGCACTGCATGTATTAGATTTTATATTTTTTTCGTGCTCAGGTTTCTCTTCACACTCAACTATACAATTTCAAACATTAAAAATAAAATGAATAAGATTTAAAACAACCTAGAAAGTCTAATATTTGAAGGATATGTAACAAAGTAAGCAAGAATGTTTTTCGCAAGTTTTATGTGGAAGAAATGCATCCACAACTATAATTTATTTGTGTAGTGTGCCTTTATTAAGTGGTTTTCTTCGCCAAATTGGATATTAAAATTGCTTCGAGTTACGATATTTGTTGTGGAAATAAGGATTTATTTTTATCAAACAAAATTATTTCATTCCAATGAATGTCTCAATTAGAAAAGAAAACCATGCGAAAAACCATGTTTTGTGAAAACCTAGAGCGTAAAAACTTCCATCATTATATTTACTATTTTATCTCGATTTTATTTTAATTATTAATTATTATTATTAATTTTAATTTTATTTATTTATTTATCTTAATGTAATTTTACCATTAGAGAAGAATACCGTATGTATGGGTTGTGGAAACCTAAAGCCAAAATACTTCCATCCATAAATTTAGTATTTTATGTCAATTATTAAAAATGATTAGTTATTAATTTATTTATTTATTTATTTCTGTAAATTGCACATTACAAAAGAATATGATTAAAAAAAATCATTAGTGTGCCAAAAATTGGAGCCCAAAATTTATCGCCATACTTTACTATTTATCTCAATTTTATTTTAATTAAAATTATTTGTTTTTATTTTATTATTTTATTTTTATTTTATTTGAGCAAGTTAAAATAATAACCCTAGGAAAACTAGGATTTTTAAAACAAACACATTAATTGTAAATTTACAAAACATTTAAAATATTAATGATCTTGAAAGCAATTTTACTTTGATCATGTTTCAAACACAATAATGGTAAAATTAAACATTAAAGATTAATGTCCGTGAAATAAAATGGAAATTGCCCACCTTTGGAGTTCAATTTGGAGTATTCTCACTTAAACTTGATTTTGGAATTTTGGAATGCTTTAAAATAATGGAAAGGGTAGCTTCTATTTTTATTTAAAATTAGCCAATAATTACTTTGGATTAATTAAATTTATTGGTGATAAATTTTGTATTATTATTATTATTATTATTTTTAAAATTTCGCTCCAAAAATTAAAATAATTTTTTAAATTATAAGTTTGATTGTGTAATATATAAAATTTCATTTTATAATGCTAGATTATCTTGTACATTAAAAATAATAATAATTTTCCTTCAAAAATATATCCATAAAAAATGTTTAAAATATTTATTATAAAATGCATTTAAAATTGGTTGACAAATAATATTTAGCTAAATTTTCATCATCATCCAAAACTTTTATACCACTTATTTGATCACCTATCAAATAATGAGAAAATAAAAGTATAAAATTAATTATTAATAAAGCTAAATATTTAACCAAAAATGTAAATAAAAAATAATAATTAGCAATATATATTTTATTTTATTGGTTTTACTTTTATAATCATCATCTATTGTAACCTTAATGTAATGAATGCTAAATTAATTATTGTGACGAAAACTAGACTAGATCCATCTTAGCTCTGGATCTATTAAGCACGGAGAAGGATCAAACCTCTTGTGGTGAAAACCTATTTTCAAGTGCACAACTTGAGGAAATGTTTGCACCTCGAGAGATTTTATCCCTCTTGGCACTTAATAGAACTAAAGTTAAGATGGATCTAGGCTGGTTTGATATATGTAAGCTCAGTAGTTAAGAAAATCTACTTGAAGTTTTTTTGTTGGATAGTAAAACCTAATAAGCTCCTATGTTATACTGTAAAACCTAATAAAATTATATACCTCTATCTTTGCAAGAGTCGAGGACATTAACTATCCTTAGTTTAATTTTATTTTTAATGTTATTATTTGATATCATAAACAAAACTAAATAACAATTGTATCTAAAATAAGTTGTTATGAGCATCTCAGAGACATAATTGAGTGATTTTTCATGCAGAGGTTAAAGCCAATGGTTCACACAGTCTAAATTGAGCAAGTCTAATAATTTTAGTGGAGACAAGAAATATAAATAGAATGTAGGACTGCATGCACCATATTTTATTTTTTCCATGCTCTTTTCTCTCTTCACACTCAAGAGTATAATTTCAAACATTAAAAATAAAATGAGTAATGTACAAAACAACATGGAAAAATCTAATCTTTAAAGGCTATGTAACAAAGTGAGCAAGAATGTTTTTCCCAAATTCTACCTAGAAGACATGCATCCGCAGCTATAAAGTCTTCATGTAGTGTGCCTTTATTTAGTGGTTTTATTTGTGAAATTAGATATGAAACTGTTCAGGGTTACCATATTTGTTATGCAAATTAGGATTTATTTTGATCTCACAAAAATATTTTATTGCAATGAATGTATCAAATTAGAAAATAATACCTTTAAATAGACATATTAGAGAACAATACCATAAGAAAAATAATGGATTGTTGATTTAGGTGGATGTTTGTGGCCACCCACCTATCCCACTTGGACCCCCACAACTGTCTCTTTCAGCTTTTCAGTTTCCTTGATTGTAGCACAATATACTATTTTTAGCAGTTTTTCCAGTCATGAACTTCTGGAGCCGTTTTGATGCCCTAAACGACATTTTTGGGAAAACCGGGAGCAACATGAGACATGGATCATTGTTGCTCATTCAAAAGTTGTATTCCTCAGATAGTTCTTTCTAACGATGTATTGTGCACATCAAACGGAGATCGTATCCCAAAGTTACGACCCCGGGAAGTTGATGTACCAATTTACCCAAACGTGGCCCACAGTTGGAGTTTCATCTCCTAAGGTTAGGTTTTTGGATGTTTAGGATTTTCCATTGTTTCTCAACAATAAATAGGCCTTCAAGCCTCATTGTAACATAGTTTAGAGGCATGTAGCCGACACATCTCTTCTCAGAGATAAACTACCATCACCCTAGCCCGTTTATTTCCATTTCTGTTTGTAAGCATAATTCAGTATTTTACATTAATGAAATGAAGTATTATTTCCACTGCATCTTTGATTTATTATTATATCTGTAATTTGTTGCATTCCCATTTAAATCTAGATCACTGGTATTAAAGCGATCTGTTTTTTTCCTCTATTTTTCTTTGCATGTCCCCAACGAGGTCGAGATATAAGGAGTTAGGGCTTGAACTCGTCAAACCTTTGCAAGACGAGCATCATAAATCCTGACAGCCTCCCACGGCGGATGAAAAGAAAGATGAGGGGGCAGGAGATACTATCAAAATCTTGCTCGAAGAAGCCCTTGAGTGACAAATGAATGCGATGATGGACAACTTTACCCAGATCCTTCAATAACTACCCAGGGGCGATGCATCGGCTTCCAACAGTTACTTTGGAAATGCCACACCCTGTAAGGTACAAGTTAACTTTGAAATCCCCATATTCGAGGGTCAGACAGATGCAGATTCTGTAGATAAATGGTTAAATCTGCTAGAAGGTTATTTTTCTGTTCATGATTTTTCGCTCTTCTCAAAGCAGCCCCCCACGTCAAGGATTGGTGGGAAACCTACTATGAGCAGAAGGATGAAAGTACGGGCTCACTATTTTCAGCCACATCCACTTGGAATTCCTTCTAGGATGCCATCAAGGAGTAGTACTACCCTTTCAAAAGCTATGGGGACAAATACATAAAGTGGACCACTCTACGGCAGGGAAGGGACCAAGATGTGCCAGAGTTCACAAACATTTTTCATACCCTTCGAACATAATTGCGTATCAAGGATTCTGAGCTACATTTGGTACTCAAATATTGCCGCTACCTACACAGGTACATCTAGGAAGAGATGGAGTTCCTAAACATCTCCTCGCCCAGCACGGCATACCGATACACTGTCAAAATTGAGCCAAAGTTTAAATAGAAGAAGCAAGACTTTGGATCTATGAATATGAAGCAAGGGAAAGGCTTCCCCAGATCACAGAACCAAGGACAAAGTCAAGACCGAGCAACCCAAGGCAACCCGTCGAAGCTACAAGAAAATAACAACACTGCAAAGTCGAAGAAGGAAAAGAGAAAGTGGTGTGAGTTCCACAAGAGCCCCACTCAGAGCACAAGTGAGTGTCGGACCAAGTAATCGTTGGTGGCCGAGTTGAAGGCTTCATAAAAATATGCATGTTCCTTCCCTGAGTTAGAACCCGACAAGGGGAATGGAAAAGGGAAGCAGATCAATGACGCAGAGCCCAGCAATATTGTTGCCACTGCCAAGGTCAAGAAGAATGGGCCCAAAGATCCAGAGGAAGGGGAGCATATTTTCCACTCATAGATGTGGGTGAGCGGTTCGCCGCTGTAATTCGTTGACGATAGTGGCAGCCAAAAGAACCTCATTTCAGTAGAGGTCGTGAAGCAGTTCAGACTACTGACCATAGCACGCCTGCAACCATATAGCATCGAATGGCTTCACCAAGGACAACATCTCTCAGTTCACCAGCAGTGCCGCCTTCACTACAACATCAAACCCTTCACAGACGAGGTATTCTATGATGTTGCACCTCTAGATGTTTGTGATGTATTATTAGGCCAACCATACTTGTGGAGGTGACATGTTGTGTATGAGTCAAGGCCTCGTGTTGTTATTATTTCCTTGTGTAATTCATTATACAGGATAACAGAGGTAGCCCCATCTACTGCCACCTCTTTGATCTCTGCTAAGAAAGGCAGTAAGATCATATACCAGACTAAGAAATTTATTTTATGTCTGGTTCGCTCTCAAAGTAAGGGGAAGATCACAGCCACATCCATGACGCCTCTGAAGGGTTCCTCCACGAAGCAACATCAACAACAGATTTATACAGTCATGAAAGAACACAGAAACATCTTCTCCCAACCCAAAGGGGTACCGTTGCACTTTCAGGTCAAACATTCATTCGATCTGACTCCGAGAGCACCTCGACCCAACGGGCCGATATATCACCACTCCATTCTGAAAAATGATAACTACAAGAAACTACACGGTCCTTACACCAATACCAGGGTTGTGGGGAACAATGCTTTGGAGCACAACATTTCCCTGTTCATTTACTTGCACTGAGTGTTCAATGTGGACCACCCTCTACCATTCTTCCCACCATTTCTAGACACATCAGAGATTGTAGAACAACTCACTAGGGACAAATTTCAACAGATGGAGGAACTCAATGCAATGGGGGCCATTGCTTCCTAAGGGGGGAGGAATGATCCAGGTGGATGTTGGTGGCCACCCACCTATCCCACTTAGACCCCCACAACTGTCTCTTTCAACTTTTCAGTTTCCTTAATTGTAGCACAATTTACTATTTTTAGCAATTTTTCGGGTCCTCAACTTCTGGAGCTGTTTTAAGGCCCTAAACGACGTTTTTTGGGAAAATCATGAGTAACATGGGCCATATATTGTTATTTATCACTCAAATGTTGTATTCCTCAAAGAGATCTTTCTAACGAGGTATTGTGAATGTTAAACGAAGATCGTATGCCAAAGTTACGACCCTGGGAAATTGATGTACCAAATTACCGAAACGGGGCCCACAGTTTGGCGTTTCATCTCCTAGGGTTAGGTTTTTCGGTGTTTAGGGTTTTCCATTATTTCTCAACAGTAAATAGGCCTTCAAGCCTCATTGTAACATAGTTTAGAGGCATCTTGCTAACACTTCTCTTCTGAGAGATAAGCTACCATCACCCTAGCTGGTTTATTTCCATTTCTATTTGTAAGCATATTTCAGTATCTTACATTAATGAAATGAAGTATTATTTCCAGTGCATCTCTATATTTATGGTTATATCTGTAATTTGTTGCGTTCCTGTTTAAATCTGGATCAGTTGTGAAAATTTGGAGCCCAAAAACCTACATCCATATATATACAATTTTCTCTCAACTTTATTTTAATTATAAAATCATTAATTATTATTATTATTTTAATTTATATTTAAATTTTACTTTTATTTTTTATGTAATTTAACCATTAGAGAAGAATACCATGGGGAAAACTATGAGTTGTGAAAAGAATGGAGCACAAAAACCCTGGTAAATTTACTATTTTATCTCAATTTTAGTTGAATTATTAATTTTTTATTTTATTTTTGTAATTTGAACATTAGTTGCAAAAAAATTCAGCCAAAAAACCTTTGGTAAATTTACTATTTTATGTCAATTTTATTAAGGAGTTGTCTTTAGTGCGACTTTTTGGACATTCCAATGCAGGAATCCGACAAAAACAATTGAGGTGAAATTTTGATTTGCGTTATTTAAACTAGTTTTTAGTGTATATATGGATTCAGCACCGTGAAAAACTCTTAGAGCACGTGGATGGTGCAAGGGTTTCCCATCAAAATTATGACTTCAATAAATTCCTACCAGATTTTAGAGAAATTAGACCAGAAAAACCCACCGAAAAAACTTCAAAAAAGACACAGTAAAGATAACTTGTTTTATTAATATTATTAATTATTAATTTTTTATGGAGTGGTCTTTAAGTGCAACTTTTTGGAGATTCTGGCGGATTTTTGGGCAGGGAACAATATTGTGGCCAAATCTCGATTTGTGTTGTCTAAAATGGCTTTTGACTGCATATATGAGTTCAACACCATTAAAAACCTCAAGAACGCTTCGATTGTGAAGAGTTTACCTCTCAAACTTGTGATTTCGATGAATCCGTGTGGCATTTTAAACATGTTACATAAAAAATAAAGTGGAAAACTTTCCAAAAGTTCGCACTTAAAGACTACTCAATTTTTTATTTTATTTTATTTTATTTTATTTATGTAATTTGACCATTAGAGAAGACTAAAACAGGAAAAACCATCAATTGCACAAAACTAGAGCCCAAAAACCCCTGGTAAATTACTATTTTATCCAAATTTCATTTTAAAGATTATTTTTTTATTTTATTTTATTTCATAATTTTCTTATTTAATGTTTTTTTACCAAGTCAATATTATTACATAATATATGTATACTTATGAGCCCGACCTTTAAAAATTACTCACATATTTAACTCCCACACATCTAACATCTAATGCCTACAATTCCAACATCTACACATATGACATCTTATGCGTACAAATTTATCCCAAATTTATCCCATACTGGTATGTAGAGTGCTTCTCGGTAGAATGAGTATTAAATGTCATGGAAAATTAATTTGTGAGGCATTTTGTAAAAATATGTGTTGTTAAAGTGGAAAGGATATAAGGAGATTTTGTAATTGTAAAAATATAAATTTAAAATTACCCTATTACATGTATTTTTTTCCTTTATGTGATAAATTAATTGAAAAAATTAGTTAGTTTATAAATTGATGTTTTGTATTTAATTTTAAATAGTTTTTCTATAAAATTTGAAATACGATACTTTATGTATAACTTTTACTAACTAATCTTTCAACTTACCAAACAAGAAGACCTATATTTTGGTTGAGTAAAATTTGAATATAAGCTTTTACCAATATAAAATTGTTAGTAGTGACAAATTTGTCTTATTAATGTAGTCTATTTGACCAATCGTTCTATGGTTTTCGCATGGGATTTATGGGCCTCGAAGATATTGATTTTTTATTTTTAATTTCTTGTTTTTTTATAATTGAATTTGACATTTTTCATGCTAAGAAGGATTGTTGTTTCTAATATAGAAATATATCAACACATTCTACTATATGCTTTTTGAAAGCCTAGATTAAATATATTGTGAATCCTCTCACATACTCTTTTTTTTGGCCAAATTATTTAGGTGAAACTTTCTATGCTATTATTATAAGTTTTAATTAGGTTGAATTTTGGATGCAAATAGTTGCTCCTTACTGGGTATGTTTGAGAGGTACCCACTATGTATGCATATTTTGTCTTCAAGGATAATTGTTTCAGAAGTATAAGTGAGATTGAAGTAGAAGTAGAAGACTCTTTGGGAATTTTTTCTTAAGGAATTCCATTAGCTAGTGATTGTTTGTATGAAGCGTATGTTGATTATTTATTTTTACTTTTTTAAATTCTAAAGTTGATAACTTGTGAACCAATCTCAAGCAAGCTCCATATGAAGGAAATTTTTTGGGAGGGTTCTACTTAAGTTGATCTTACACATAGCCTAACCAAGTTAATTTTTTGGTTCCAATTATTAGCATGACTTGTGTTGTAGAAATATTAAGGAGAGCCCCTTGGGATTTTTTAGAGCACCTTGGTTATTTTGTCATCATGTTTAGAGTATTTATCGATTAATATTACCTCCTAGTTATCCTTTCTTATCTAGAAACAATTCCTTGATATTCTTTGATAAAATTTCTTTCTTATCCTTTCTTAGCTAGCACAAGAACACATTATATCCCCCTAAGGGAATTTTATTTTCCAAAAATTGGAAAGGTTCTTCAAACCTATATCTTGGCTCCTATCAAATTTGTGTTCCGGTTAACTTTAAAATAAATTTGAGGAATTCATACTCATTAGCATACAAGATATCGTTCATAGGATGTTGATCTAATTATATATTAATTGTCCAAAGAGTGATTTCAATTTCAAAGCTTGGACTATTGTACCCTTGATTGCAATATGATGCCTTTGGTAAACCTTGTAGTGGCCCCACCCATATAGATCATTTCAACTCCCAATACCTCTCAAACAATAAATAAAAATGAAGTGGGAAGTGGTAAATAGTTTGAAAAAGAAAACACTTTTGGAAAGCTAATACATTATCCCTAAAATTCATGCCCCCCAAGGATGCAGATATTACATTCCTAGAAATACATACACCCCTTCAACTAGAAATCATGTAGCTATTAGGAATGCATTATATTATTTCATTGGATTGAAAAAAAGTGGGGTTGTTTTTAACCTATTTTTGGCTCTTTTTTTGGCAATTCTTTTTTGAGCTATTGTAATATATTCTTACTTGAGGGATTAGGGCTGTGACTGAATTTGGATTAATGGAATAGTGTTTTGGATGATATGGATTATGTAAATAATATATTATGTATACTCAATTTAAGAAGATGAAGACAAGAGTGGTGTGACTAAAAAATTTGATGTTTTTCGTAGTTAATGGTTTCTAGGGTAAATTGTTGTGTATTATGTGGATGTTATTGTTATTATCTCTATTTTTTTCAATAATATATATAAGCTTAAATACATAGGTTTAAAACTTATAATTCCACTTAAGAAGCTATGGGGGATGTCTATCAAAAACCATCTCCTGAATCTTTTTGTCTCTATAATTAGAGAATAAGAGAAGCTCTTGCATATTAAAGTGATTATCACTGTAGGTATATTTAAGGAGGCCTTAGTGGCCCCCCAAAAAAAATATAACCAAACTCCAAAGAAACAATGTCCTCACAACAATAGGACAAATAAGGGTCCCAAAGTGCTCACACAACTTCTGCTTTTAATGGTGACAAAAGGACCAAAATCAAAGAGCAAGAAGATTAATAGACATTGCAAGTATTATGAGAAAGATGAACATGTGGAGTAGATTTCTTTTGAAAATATGAAGGCCTTGGAAGTAGAAATGAAGAAGCACAACATCAATCTTGATTATTCTTCTAACAATTCTTCTCATGGACATGCACTTTCCGCTTTTGGTTTCTCCTTCAATGTGACCTCTACTTCTTCTTATGATTGGCTTATTGATTTTGGAGTAGTTGATCATATCACTAATGATAAATCCATTTTTCTACTCTTAATGATTTTACCACCCATTAGATAAAATTTTAGCCTAAAAGTGGCCTCCTAAGGAAAAATAATAAAATAATAGTTAAAATAATAAAATAAGAGATGAAATTTGGTGTGAAAAGAAGAAAACTACTTTTCTTTATTGTACTTTTGTCTTATCTCCTTATAGGTTTACTCAAATTTCAAGTGTAGACATTCATTGGATGTGAAATTAAATTCCACCTCCAACAAGTACGCATTATGCATATTTTTCAGAAGACCAACAACGATAAAAATTGCAGATACATTAAAAAAGTTTTGTGAACACTTTATTTTAATGTATCTTAAATTTTTATCAATGTTGTTCTTCTCAAAAGTATGCATAATGGGTACTTGTTCGAGGTGGAATTTAACTATTCATTCAACAAGTTTCTACGCTAGAAATTCGAGTAAAACTATTAGGAGATAAGCCAAAAATACAATTAAAAGAAGTAGTTTTTTTATCTGAACTAGATCATTATATTTTTTTCCATACATCTCGATGCATTGAGAGTGGAAAACATGGAGGAATCAACTGATGGGACCATTTTTATGAGCATGACCATGTTTGACAAAATAGGGTCTGAAACCTTCTAAGAGAGTTTTGAGGCATCAAACAAATTTTTTTTGGGGTAAAAATTTGTCTCTTTACTTCCACTCCATCACATGCTATTCTACACATAAATATCTTTCGAACGCACTAATCGAAATTCGTATGCGAAAGTTATGACACTAAGAAATTGACTTTCCTATTTTCTCACCTTTAATTCAGGAGGATGTTGCATCAATCCCCATTATTCATGGAAAAGGGGCTAGCCACATGATTATGATGTAAAAGACTCTAGAAGAGTCTATATTGTAACTTTGGTTAAGAGTTAGAGTAGTCAAACTTAACCACTAGTAGGTTGTTGAGTTGTGTTATAACCTGGCCATTAGGAGGAAGAAACATTCCATTCTTTCGAGTGAATCTATTCCATATATGAGAAAAAAAATAACCAAGAGGGATAGGAGGTAGAGAAAACAAAGATGATATATGCAGTGGAGTAACCCACGGCCATACATCATATGTTTTTGTATTCACATCTATATTTCTAGATAGAAACATAGTGGAGTGACCTCATCTTCTAGTTGATTTTTTCTCTTCGCTTTGCTCCAAAATATTTACATGTACTGCTTTTTAAATTTAAATGGTTTTGATTAGTTTACATATTATGACATGGAAATTACATGAAAAGTTCATGGGAAATTTTAGGCTGAAATTTCCTATAATGAAACAAATTTCTGTTGATGATTAAGATCTCTTAGTGTATTTAATTTTTAGAATAAGTCAAGAATATATTTTTCATTTGTATGATGTATTATGCTTTCGTAGGCTTTCTCATGACCTTCTATTAGTTTATCAGATCACTCATTTAGGTTGATGTAAAAAATAGAGATTTCACCTCACCAATTTGTAATTAAGGATTTAAAATATCCTAATCATGTTCTCATTGGAATAGTTTTTGATATTACTCAGTTGTACAAGTTTGAAAGCTCTGGGTCATTACATTTTTCCTCGATTTTCATTATGTATACTGATAACTTAAAAAAAAAATTGGCAAGTGATATTTGGTCATCTAAACTATTTCTCATTGCAACAACTATGTAATTAAAAAATGGTGATGTTTCTTCCTCTTATTCCTTGTAGCAATGATATTTGTGCTAGTTGTGTTCTTGGCAAATATAATTTGGATAATTTTGTGAAATGTGCCTCTTGGCACACCTCAGACCCCTTATAACTTGTTGATAGTGATTTTTGTGGTACACTTTCTTCTCCTTATTTCTTTGGGTTTAAGTACTTCCTAACCTTCATTGATGACTTCTCTAAATGCACTTGGATTTATTTCTTAAAATGTAACATTGAATTTTTTGGCATGTTCTTAGCCTACAAGGCCCATGGGGCTTGACTGAATGAAGATCTAACATATGATGTGCATTTGTGACATACTAAACAATGCCCTTAATTTGACTACATATTGGACAATACCTCTAAAGCTAACGTTATTTAACCCATTATCAATACAAACTGAATAAAACTTCCCAATTAAAAAACCCTAATAACACTAGATATTGTAGGTATCTATTTATTCATTAACATTTTTTATACCATTCTTTATTTTTTCATCAACTTTGAGCTCCATTTTTATATTTGCCAATATAAAAACCCTTTAGCCCCTATTATATGATAAACATATTATGTCACTTTTTCCTCAATATATATCCCCCAATATGGACACATATGGTATGGTATTGCAACCCCAATGAAGCCCCCTGTGACAAGGCCCTTGTAGAAAATAATATAGATATTAACCTAAAGGGTTAAGAACAATGAATGGATGAGAATATGTTAACAATAAATTCACAACTTACTCCATTACACATGGAATTTAAATGAAACATATTGTTCAATATACACAACAGAAAAATAGTGTTTCTCAAGGAAATAATCGTACATTAAAGGAAATGGCTAATTGTGTGATTCAATCTAAGGGATTAATTCTTTGTTATTGGACAAAAGTAATCAAGTTTACAACTTACATATTAAATTTCACTCCCAGAAAACTTCTAAGAGATATAAGACCAAAAGCAGCATGGAATAACATCAAGCCATATGTAGGCCACTTGTATATCTTTAGTAATATAGCATGGGATCACACTCTCAAAGGAAAAAGGGAAAATCTGCAGCCTAAAAATTTGCAGCATGGAGGAAATTTCTGCGCAGTTCTAGGAGCCATACAAGATGCTCAATTTCAGAATTGTGTAGTGAAACTGACCTTGAGGATAGCCTCAAGAACTGCGCAGTTCCGGGTAGTAGAGTAAGATCATTGAGGGCTAAGACAACGTAATGCATCTCAGTCTGGGTCTGGTCAGAGAGATTTTCAAGAAAATGGCTAAATGTGGGAGGCAAGTGAACCAGTGCAAACTTGACATTGTGATCACACACTAGCATACCTTGAAGACAAGATGACACAGACCAATAAGAATAAACATGTGCTAAGTGAAACTGTCTTAAAGCTGAGAGTGATAAGTTTGACACTTGAGGTAGACCTTCAGACGATCATGATGACACTTATGTAACTGTGCTTAAAACTTTATGTGTGAGTGAGACCGATGTTCACAGAGTGAAGACAACTCATGCACACAAAGGCAAACCTTCAAATCACTAGAACAAGATCGCAAGCATTTCACGCAATCCATATGCCAAAAGAATATTGTTGATCAAAGAGGCAACAAGGGGCAAGACAGATAGAGAAAACACATGGCCTAACTTTCAGTGCTTGCAAACATGCATGTCATTGAATATAGAATGATACGAAGATGATCAATAATACTTGAAGCTACATTGAGAGATGTATTTCAAAAGGATGAGCTCTTCTTACCATAGTAACCTTCCAGATGGTTATGCATTGGATAGATTTTTTATGTGGTCCTGATATTTTATCATAACTCGGTTCCTTGGCCGTTCTCCTCAACTCCTTGAGAGTCATTTAGCATGTCATCTATACTTCTGGTCACTGGAAGATACATCTGCACAGTTTCAGTGGGAAGTGACTACTACCGGGATGATGTCCTGGGAGGACATCTATGTAGTTTCTAAATGCAAGGTAAACTAGACAACTAGGACAACACTATGCAGTTTTGAGATCCAAGACACTACTATGGGATGGGGTTCTAGGAGGACACCTCTGCGTAGTTTCTATATGCAAGGAAAACTCAGAAACTAAGGGACAATAGCGCACAGTTTCTGGATACTATGGGCTTTCACTAAGGGAAGGACACTGGAGGAAATCACTATGTAGTTTTGGATGGCAAGGGAGGCAAGGGTCTCTATGCATTGCGCACTTCCAGTAGGCAAGGGGAAATATTGAGGGTTGCAGAAGCGAAGTGTGTAGTTCCAGAAAGCTGAATAAGGCTAAGTTGGTAGGGAACTCAAAAATTTAGCTAAGTGTGGGACCAGTGGAGCTAATGTGAATAGTGATAAAACTTGACTATGATCACACCCTTGAACACTTAGGGATACAACATAGACCATACAGAATGTATAAAACATACTCTTCTTGATGGAACAACCTTCGTGACAAGACTGCATGAAGTGAGTGCGAAACATGTTTATGTAATGAGAAGAACCCATACGCATAAAGATTTCCCCTTGAAGCAATACAAAATTCCCTTTGTGTGACAAATGATAATCCCCATGCCCGAAGATGACACATGCTACATAAAGATGAAACACTTTTAGGATCGAGAACGAGGGCTTGAGGTCACCAGCTCACCAATAAGTGACCAAGAAACGATTTATCACAGAATCCATGGTAGGCTCCCAGATTTGCACGCGAGCCAAAATTTTGGAGGGTGGTTGTAGATGCTACAACATTGGTAACACACTAGTAGAACTCTAGCTCTCTATATGGACCTTATCTAATGAAAAGCGAGTCTAACGCTTTTGGAAGTATTGTTCGATTCTTTGATCGACATGGCTTCCTCACTAGCCTGAGTGAAAGATGTAGTCCATACCATCCTCTTGGTCAGTCAGCATACATACCAAGCCATGTCAACTGAGTTGTTTCAATTGGGGATGAGGGGTATATTGGTACACAAGTAATATAATTATTAGAGTATTAGTTTCATCTCTGGTGTTTCTCCACTGCGAGTAGGCCTGGACGATACCCTAGCTGAGTCATGAAAAAACACAAGCATCAGTCTCCTGTCAGTGATCTTGGTTAGTACCCCGACATAGTTACTTGCATCACCTCTCTATGGAGGAATCCTTTCTCTTCTTTCACCCTTTTTTTTTAATTTTAATTTTTTTCAAGGAACTGTGCATATGAACTTATTTATTTTTCATGAGGCAGAAGAGGGATCCCGACTTATTGAGAGAAGAATAGGTTGTCCCTTTAGAGAAGTATGTTATATATACCTCTGACATACTTGTTAAGGTTTTCCCCCTGAAATTTCTCTACTTGACTAAGTTGATAAGGGTTAACCGAATAATAGAATAACCGATTAGAGTACACAATACTAGTTAAAGCACAAGCATTGTGCGTAACCGAACCTCACTCTGAACATAACATATTTTCCATCAGGATATCATCGAGTGAAGAACACAAGATCATCGTAAAGAGAGGGAATATATAGATAACCAAATGTTCATATTTGTACAAGTCCTCTTATCTTTTGTCCAGCTTGTCGCAAGAGCCAAACACGGTTTCATGTGAAGCTAAACCTATGGGAGCATAGAAAGAAAAAAAAAGCAACCAAAGGAAAAAAGTAAAAGAAAGGAAAACATGAAAGAAATTAAAAACATGCAATCAAAGAAAGTAAGAAAGAAAAGAAAATGAGAAAGAAAAGAAAATGAGAAAGAAAACACTACTCCCACTCCTATGCTAAATAGTGCATGGGCCTACTCATGTAAAGTGATATTTCCTATGCAACCACCGACGCATTGGTTGGCCCATGTTGATGAAGGCATAGTTAACAAGAAAGATAAGCATGTAAACCAACAAACAAATAATATAAGACAATGAAGATCAACACGGTCCGAGTTTAAATGCGTACATAGTAAACAAAAGAGTAAATGCACACGACAAACATTTTTTGGACATGTCGTGGTGTCCAGATGATAAGCATGTACACTCTTTCGACCATGACAAATTAGCAAACATAAAAAATGAAGACAAATAGCATTTCGTAAGAGTGCTCATTGTGTATGATTCCTCAAATGCATGAGAAATAGGGTCGTGTGATACAAGTGGAGGATGTGAAATATGTAAACTAGATTAATCTTCAATGCAAACAAGAGATTGATAAGGAGCCTAGGTTGTGTTAATACATTCCAGGTTGGAAGTGGAACTTACCTCAACACAACAAGGACCTGACGTAACAACCAGCGCGGGCTGAAGTTCTTTGATATCTTGAGGGGTTTCCACTTCATATGTGGGTACATCATGAAAGACTCATGGCTTAGAAATATCAATAGTGAATGAATCAACATCGTGATCGAATGAAGGAGTAAAGGGATCACGATAGCCACGATTAGAAAATTTGGTATGTTCATCGACATCCTCATGATCTGACAAATCATATAGAGGGGTTGATGATAAACAAGAATGTGCAGCCTGTGCACCCACCATTATGATTTTTGATATAAAATTATTATTCATAATCATATTATTTATTTCGATCTTTTATAATTAATTATCAATTTGCATTTACCTGTTATTTCAAGCATGGGATGGAAATTGGAAACTAGCTTCCATTGGAGTTTGGGGACAACCTTTAATAATCAAGTTGAAGCATATGGGGTCTTTAAAGGTCATTCGCTAGCCCAAGAAAGCAACATTGAAAGGTTTCTTATAGTTTGGAACTCCAAAATCATTATAGGACACCTTTGAAATGGATCAAACGCTAAGGACCCTCTTCTCAACTCTTCATGTTTCAAATCCAAGAGGTGATGTCTATGCATCAAGTCAAAAGGTAGGAGTGGGAGTTTTTGCAACCCAAGAGATTTTTCATTTGCAAAATTCCTTCTGTAAGCTATCATATTAACTTGTTAGTAAAATTCCACTGCAATTTATCATGGCTTTGATTTATGGCATCTATATGCCGAAGATAATTTTTCGGCATAAATCACAAGATATATCATTTTTCGACGTGTTTCGAACCAACGAGTGTGGTTCATCATCAAGACAAGTTGAAAAATCAGATCCATCTTCACCTGTTAAATAGTATGAGCAGAGCCTCCAACGGCTAACAAGTGTAACGGTTAAATTTTACTAGGGACCTAGGTCAAACGAACCAGTAAAAAACTAAAAGTAAGAAAGTTAAAGCAAGGGACCTTACCTTTACCTAACTATAAGTTATAAGTAAAAATTAATTTTAATTAAATTGGTTTATCAGTTAATAAATAGTTAACAGTATTAACTATTTTTTTATAGATAGAAAATATATAATTAGAATAGTCGTATAACCAAAAATATATAAAGGAATAACGAACTAATTAAAAAAATATATATAATTATGTATTAGATATAATTTATATATATTTTTAAATGAGAGGTTAAGTTAGTTGAAAAAAAATTAGAATATATATAAAATAAAAAATAAAAAAAATAAATTAATAATAATTTGGAAGTACTTTAAAAAATTTTATAATAATATATATATTATATATATAATTTCATAATCACAAAAAATAATTGAATATATTCTAAAAATCTAAAAGATTAGGAAGAAAGCGACTAGGAAGAGAGAGTTGGGACCCAACACCTACTAATTTTCCAGCCATCCTCTCTATTGAGATTGCTCGGTCTCTTTTCAATCTCAAGAGCTTCTCTGAATTTCCGATGATGGAACTGTGAAACTCTAGCAATGACACTAGCCTCCTCAATACAAACATGATGATTGGTTTTTTTTGCATGCTCAGCTAAAGTGGAAGACTTTAATCTCCTATGCTTGAGGTCAGCTGCGTGTTCACTGATCCTTTGTTTGATGGAGCGACCCGTCTCACCAATATAGGGGGTCCCACAGGAACAAGGGATAATATATACCCCTTTCATATCTTTAGGGTCGATATGATCCTTTGCTGATTTGAGGGACATACGAATGGTGTTAAGGGGCCTAAAGGTTACAGGGACATTATGCATCTTTTGAATTCTTGCAATCTTATCGTGGTCCCTTGAACAAACGGAAGATGGATACCTGGAATATGCTCATTCGGTTCCCTTTTAACAAGAGAATTCTTGGCAGCTTTTAGGAAAGCCTTTTGATCCATGTATCTACTATAACCATTCTCAATGAAGACATCAAGGAGATGGGATTTTTCCTTCTCAAAACACTTTTTATCCGAGATCCTTAGGGCCCAAGTAGAAAGGGTATTGAGAACACCCATCTTCTGAGCTGGGAAATGGTGGGAATTAGCATGAAGATACTGCTCCGTATGCGTTTTCTTTCGAAAAACTTGGTGGAAGAGGGAACCATCACTATTCTTAGAAATAAGAATATCAAGGAAAGGGAGGCAACCATCAACTTATTTCTCTTTAGTGAACTTAATGGCCGAGGATTGATTATTGAGATGATCGAAGAAGAGATCTAATTCCTCTTGGCTGTGAGACTAGATAACATTGGTGTCATCCGCATACCTTTTCCAAAGTTGAGGAAGGAGATGGGAAGAGTTTAGAGCCTTAGACTCAAAATCTTCCATAAAAAGATTCACAACGATAGGGGGTAGGGGCGAGCCCATGGCAACTCCACAGGTTTGCTCAAATAACTCTCCCTCAAAACAAAAAAAGGTGGATGTGAGGCAGATCTCGACTAACCGAGCAGTGTTAGGATATGTTAGGCGGTTGATAACCTCCAAGGCCTCATTAATAGGGATGTAGGTGAACAGGGAAACCACATCAAAACTAACAAGGATGTCCCCAGGGTCAAGCTTAATGTCCTTGAGTTCATCAATAAAGGAAGCAGAGTCTTTTATGAAGGACTCCGTACCACCAACAAGGGGCTTAAGCCTTAACACAAGGAACTTAGCAAGAAGGTAGGTAGGACCTCCAATGGTGTTGACAATGGGCCTCAATGGAGCTCAATTTATGGTTTCACAATTTATGTGGGTTTTGTTTCACAAGGATGGCAATTATCTCTCGGTGGGGCCTCCATGAAGGAATTGTGGTGTCTAATTTTTCTATAGAATTTGTTTCATGGCATATGTATATCCTTGAATTTATGGTTTCATAATTTATGTGGGTTTTTTAATGCAAGGATGGCAATTATCTCTTGGCGAGGCCTCCATGAGGGAATTGTAGTTTCTAGTTTTTCTATGGTCTCTATGTATCCTTTTCCACCTACAGATTATCTAATTTGGGATTTTTGGTTTTAATTAGGAAGAAGAATGTATTATGCAGGTTTTGATAACAATTGGTAGCATTTTGGGATTGACATGAATCCCCTTTACAATGTACCATTCTTTTTTTCTTGAATGTTAGCCTCCTAATGCTCATTTTTCTATTCTGATGTGGATTTTATTGAATTTTGATTCGATAATATCCCACCTTGTTCTTTGGGATGCGATTTGAACATTTGAATTTTCTTATGCCTCCTTTTAATATCCATTCTCTTCTAGTTTCTCTCCTCCCCTAAGTCTATGTGGTGGTGTGATTCTGAGCTTCCATTGATTCTTTCCTTATGTTGGGAGTTCGATAGTTTTAATGAGGGAAAAGGGGTTTTCCTCTATTTCAGCATTGTGAGACTTGCATTCCTTTTACTTGGGAAAATATTAGGTATCTTTCATTAAGTGGTTTTGATTGTAATCTCGTAAGGTGTTGCCATTGGATGCATGGGGAAACGAGTCCCAAGGAAATCTCGTCCATCGAAGTGGACCAAGGTCATAACACAATTGCAACAAGAAATTTCCAAATTTAGCACAACTAAATTATTTCAAATTTCACTATTTCCATGCTATTATTGGTGGAACATAAAGTGAAAATGCATAGGCTTGAGGATGAGTTGGTAGCACTTCGATAACAATTCTTATAATTTCAACTATTTGTAGGCCAACACACTCAAGATGGAACCTCTCACCATCTAGATTTGAATGCTTCTTGTTGATGAATATAGATTTGAATGCTTCTTGTTGATGAATATGAGGAGCTTGACGACTGCAGTTAAATGTATTAAGATATTAGGAGTGTCTTGGAGATTTTATGTATCAAAGATAATTAGTTTTGGATTGGATGCACCCAGAAAATTTTAGGTGTTGATCTTAGAAAGGCATATCTATAAGACTCGGTGTTGATCTTAGAAAGGCCTATATATAAGACTCTTGAGCCAAAAAAAACTTTACTTTTGTAATTTTGATTTAAGGACCTTGTCTTAGAATGAATTTTAATATTGGTATAAGTATTCCTAACTCTATTTTTGTAATTTTGATTTAAAAGCATGTCTCCCACCATGGATTTTAATATTAATATAAATATTTTGAGCTCTTATGTAGTAAAATATATATACTCTACCATCCTCCAATTAAAAAACACATACCTTTAATTATTAGACTCACTCAAGTTATAGCTTTAGGTAAATATTTTTTCATAATTATTTAAACACAATTTCATTGAACTTTCTTAAACCTTAACACAACTTTATATAAGTATATTTTCTTTAAAAATTTATTAAACACTTGGAAATTTAATTGATTTTTCTCCTAAGTGTTGATTAAATAAAAAATAAGATAATATTAAATTAATAACGCTCGTCGTATTTATTATTTTTTAACTTATTTTTCAGATTGAAAGTTCAAGAACCCTAGAAATAAGCCGAACTACTTTGCATTGCTACGGACCTGTCGTGCAACTTATACTTTCTGCCATGCTCACCATTACGCCTCTGGGCACATTTTTTTTCGGTATCGTCACGTTTACTGAACAAACCAAATCCAGCGTATGCCTTCGTAAACATTCAACGGTTGAATTAAAAATAAATCGGAATATCAACATTAGCCCGAGCACAACACCTTAACCCTTACGAGCGTGTCAAGTCCGAGTGGCCATAAACCAAATCTGTTGATATAATTCTTACAGAGAATATAAACCAGAGCGATCCCATGATATTCAACCTTAACCTTAAAACCCTATTACATATTTCGGTTTTGGCTCCTCAAGTACCTAGAGCGACATATAACACATAGTACCTAGAGCGACATATAACATATAGAGGGGTTTTATTAGAACCGGGAAGAATCATAGGGAAGAAAACAAAAACTGAGCATTCGAAGCCTAGCCCTCGCTCGCAGGATTTGAAAGCCAACCTGCGTTTTTCCAAAACATGAATCCTGTTACAAAAGCTCATGTCAAAAAAATAACTCTAGAAGAAAGAAGGTTTAGGGTTTATAGGGTTTCCCTGTAATTTTTCTGGCAAGGCCATTGTAACACTTTCCACCCTACATTAAACAAGTAAATTTAAAAATCATTGGAGAACTGTGAACATGGAACCAAAAGGGAAGTCGACCAACTTAGTTCCACTGAAAAACAAATTACCAGTCAAATCCAGACCATGGCAGACTGTTTTCATTATGGAGGAGCGTCGGGGTATGGTTCTTTTCCCCGAATGGCACTCCTAAAGAGATATACATGGAGAGATTAAGAAGTTATAAGTTTATTAAGGTTAAAAGAAAAAATTGGAGACATATGTTACAATCTGTCTTAGCAATTAATAGATTAAGGTTTAATCAATTATTGTTAAATTAGATATATTTTATTTGAATTACTTTATTTATATGTGAAATTGATTAATGTAAATTTAAGGTAGAAATTAATGTATATTATTTTTCCACATAAATACATCTTTTCTAATAATTTTTTGTACGATATTTATTTTAATATATATCCAATTCATATTTAACAGAATTTAACTTTTTTTATTTTTTAAATTTTAATTTAAAATTTACATATCAAATAATACTTTTTTAAATTATATTATTAAATAAAACTTTTATAATATAAAATATAGTATATATATCTAAATTATCATTTTAGACTTTTTATTAAATTTATTAACTTTATATAAATTGAAATGTAATCATAGATTTAATTAATTACTTTTGGACACTTAGCAACCTATTACGTATGTTTTTGTTTCATTATAGATTTGTTGTGTTTCTTCTTTTTTTAACTTAAACGGTTAATGTATTGAGAATCAACGGTTGGGCCGTGGTCTTTTCAACCGACATTACAAGGCTATTCAATTCTTACAAACCTTTATGGATTTAAGGTTGTATTACATTCGAATTTTAAGGATACATAGTGATGCCTTATATCACAAAAGGGAGCGATTAGCGAGCCCCATTCTATCGCATCAGAGAAAGGGTCCCGATGGTTTTGATCCTTCAATATTTATCAAGCCTTTTGATTTTGTATCACCCAAAGCCTTTTTAACTGATATAGTGTTGAATTCCGCAAAGCGGTCTTATATTCCTAAGTACTGGCTTGGCTCGATGATCGAGAGTTCTCCTTTATCGGCATCGGGGAATGGCTCATCCTTGACACACATCACCTCCATTGCCGATATGCGATATGCTTTGGCGGACTTCAAAAAAAAAATTGACTCTTCGCAAAATCCCTTTTGGGTCTGCGCCCCACTACCCATCATAAGCCCTTGGCTCTGACAATGTTAAAGTCATTTAAGCCTTTAACACATCAATCTGCTGTCATACATTCAAGGCACATTGTTCAAGGTTCTGCCATATTGTTGTCAGGGATTGGCGCATCCTCAACCCTCAATGCAACACTCTGTTTCCGCGGCCGACTTGTGACTTATGGACATCAAATTTTTTATGTTCCTGTGCATGACCATTTCGGGTTTGCGCCATCGACCCTTTGTAAAGTGCTTGACTCTACCTAATCCCGATCCCGATCGGTAGGTATGAATGTTGAACTTCCGCCTATGATCTATTTTGAATGGTTTCAACCGATCTCTCCCTTTTCGGATTTCAAAAATTCTTGGCTCGAGCACAATACTATTTTGGGTCCGCTCCCATCGGCCCATCGCTGAAGTGCTTGTCTCTACCCACCTTCGAACTCCGATTTGCTGACCTATGTATTGAAGCTCCTCCAGTGATATTTTTTAATGGGATTCTATAGTTTCCATGCTTTTCTGGTTAATGCAACACTGGAGGGTTAACTACCTTATAAGGTGGTTTCCCCACCCTCCGCTGCTGCTAGGTATCCTCCTCTTAGTGGAATTGGAGCCAGGCTCCCAATACCACTTACTACTGTTAGTGCTGCTTGAAAGCCCACTCTTGGCTAGAAAGGCTCCTTTTTGCTTCTTTGACTTCTTCGCTGTATCCCAAGCGAAGACCCTTATTTTGCTCCAATGAATGGAACTAGTAGTTCTGTTTAGATCTGCTAAAAATTGATCTAGACCATTGAATGTTGAGATCCAACGGTTACTCGGAGCATGTTTTGCTTGTTGCATCGCTATTTGGCTAAGGAATGAAGGTCCACCCTAGTTTATCCGAATTTCTTTTGAGGAACCCCTGTGCTAAATAGCATCCCTTGTTTGCTTTAATATTTGCTTCTTTATTTGAGGTGTAGAGAATGTGGAAGAAAAAGGAGGTGGTGAAGAAACTCAACAAGCCTCGCAGCCTCTGGAGAGTGTTGTTGAGAGCTGGATTTCTTAGATGCTCATTTGAATTTATTGCCTTTATCAAGAGTTCTGAATCTCCAAAGACATGGAGATCTGTGCAACCATGTTCCTGGGCAATTTGGCAGCCTTTAAGAATCCCAAGGATTTCAGCTTGGTTGTTGGTGCTCATACCTAATCCCCAATTGTAGTTGTCTGTACGAAAGCCATCCTGAGAGTATACCACACCACTAGCACAAGATATCCCTGGGTTGCCTTTGGAGGCACCATTGAAGAAAATGGTTACCTTTCCCCGCTTCCTCCACCAGGGTTGGAACTCTGCATCTAAAGTTCTGATGCACCATGTGGGGTTGAATGTGGGCCGAGCAAGTGTTTCTTTGCTGGCCTAGATGAGAAGGGTACCCGACCAGCTTCTTTCTTCAGTTATGAGAGTTTTATCTAACTTACTGGGGTAGTTCCCAAGAGACTCCATCAAAGTTGCCTTAGCTTTGGCTACCACAGACAAGGGAAAGGACAATGCATTATTAAATATCTAATTGTTTTAGGCTAGCCAGAGCTTTCAACAAATGAACTTGGGAATGGAGTGCTAGATCTGATTCCATACAGAGTTTACTCTAAAGGCCCTAGGGTACCTTTCAGTCCAAGTGGAGAAGAGTTCTACTGTTGTGCACTGAGTAGGGGCAAGTGCATTGAGACCTTGAAGGATGAGGGCCCATACCGATTGTGCAAAGGCACAACTTACAAATAGGTGATCGATGCTTTTAGATGTTGATTTTCATAGAATGCACCAGTGCGACCCTATAATGCCTCTGTGGGCAAGATTTTCACCTATCAGCACTTTCCTGTGGATGATTAACCAGGTGAAGAAATTCACCTTGGGAATACCATAAGTATCCCATGTGGATTTCCAATGGAGGGGTTGAGGACTTGATTTTGCATGGGTTGCAAGGCTGCAAAGCCGAGCACAGGGGTATAGACCCTTGTCTCCCCAATCTCCAGAGATCCAGTGCACGTAGGTTAATTTGGGCTGAGCCCTTCAACTTATCTAGGAGAAGTTTCTTTTCTTGTATTAAATGTACTAGCAGATTATGTAAGACCTAATCTTTCCAGTTCCCTTGTCTGTCCCAGACTGAAATGTCGACTAGACTGTGTAAACCATGTTGGGAAAGAAACTCACGGATTTTCGCTAGCTCCACTGTGTGTTCAAGGGGGGGATTTCCCATGATTTTATCTTGCCATGTCATGATATTAGCTCCATTGCCAGGCAACCTGTAGAGCTGATTTTGGAAGGTGGCAAGCCCTTTTCTGTAGAGATTCCAGAGTAGTGTGCGTTTGGGAATGCTATCTGCTTGAAGATTTCTTAATGAGACTCCTTTGAGGTATTTATTCCAGAGAAGTTGAATGACTGGATGATGTTTATTGGAGTAGAGCTACCAAAGGATTTTACCTCCTAAAGCAATGTTTGCCAATCTCGGGTCTCTAATCTAGAGACCTCCTTCCAGCTTTGACCTTTACACTTTGTCCCATCTTACTAAGTGAAATTTCTTTTCATTTCCTTTGCCTCCCCGCCATAGGAAGTTTTTGAGTAGCTGTGATATCTGATCCATGATTGTCTTTAGTGCCAGGAGGAAGCATGCCTGATAGATAGGGAGAGAGGAGAGGACGGAGTTTATGAGGATTAACTTTCCAGCATAGTTAAGCCACTTCCCACCCCAAGTAGATATCTTGGTTTTGATCTTACTGAAGGCTTCATTCCATAGTGAGGCTCGGTTTACCCCCAGTGTTAAAGGTAGTCCTAGGTATTGAATTTTTTTCCAGGAGGCATAACCCAAAATGTCCAGGATTCTTGCAATTCGGAGTGTGGTGTGCTCCTCTGTGTTCCAATTGTACACTGCACTTTTTCTTTTATTAATGAGCGCTCCTGAAATGGTGCATAAGCTTTGGAGGATTCCAGTGAATTCCTTTGCTATTCTTGTGGAAGCTCCTCCCAAGAGAAGCGAATCATCTGCAAACAAGGCATGGTTGATTGGATCTAGTCCAGTCACCGATCGGATGCCCATGACGGTGCCTTTATTTCTTTCTGCTTCCAGTTTCCTACTCAGGGTGTCTGCCATTATTATGTACAAAAAGGGAGATAGCGAGCATCCTTGCCTTAGCCCCCTTGAAGCTTGAAAATAAGAGGTAGGTCAGCCATTAACTAGCGGGGCAATCCATGGTTTGTCTGTGCATGCCTTGATCATATTCACAAAAGCTAGGTTGAATCTGAAGGTAAGAAGGACTTTATAGAGGAATGATAGGTTTACCTGATCGAAGGTGTTGGTCATATCCAACTTGATCAACATCCCTTGCTCCTTCCTTTGATGATTGGAATGCATGGGTTCTTGAACAAGTATCACATTGTCTAAAATATGTCTTCTTGCTACAAATCCTCCTTCATTGGGAGAAATGAGCTTGGATAGCAGAGGTTTTATTCTATTTACAAGCAGTTTCGCAAGAATTTTGTAAGAGACATTACATAACAAATTTGTCAAAGGTGGTTGGATTCACTTCTTTAGGTATTAGGGTGATAAAGTTGGATTTGGTGGTGCTTCCCACTTTCCCCTTTTTCTGAAAATCCTTTGCCATTCTTAGTAGGTCAGATTTGGTGGTTGTCTAGCAGGCTCTTTAGAAATGTGCCGAGAAACAATCTAGGCCTAGGGCTTTCTCAGGCTCCATGTCCCAAATTACATTGTTGATTTCTTCCTCCATAAAGGGCTTCATAATGTTTGAGTTATTCTCCTCATTGACCAAGGAAGGGATCTGGGAGAGGAAGTCATTGGAGATCACCTCATCTTCTGTTCCATCCTTTGAGTATAATTGTTGAAAGTGAGTTTCAAAAACTTCTTTAACTTGGGCAAAACCTTTGGCAACTGTCCCATCTGTTGTGATGATTTCCGAAATGTTATTATGGGAAAGTCAAGCTTTGAACTGCCTTTGAAAGAAGGATGTGTTTCGGTCACCAGCTTTCACCCATAGGCTTCTGGACTTAAGCCTCCAGTATTCTTCTTCTTTTTTGAAAGAGCTAAAGGAGGCAAGTTGGGCTACTTGTTCTTTCTCAAGTTCATGCGTGGTTACATCTTTGTCCTCCATCTTCAACTGTAAATCTGCTAGTTGTTGGACAGTTTCTTTTCTCTCTGTAGTGTAGGTGTTGGAAGGCACCTTGACCCAGTCTTTCAGAGCTGCTTTGGTTACTTTTATTTTTTTTCTCCCAAACATAACTAGGTGACCCAATGACCATGGTGGACTAGGCATTTTCAACTACTTCCATGAACCCTTCTTGCTCTATCCACAAGGGGCTGAAGCGAAATGGTATGGGCCTTAGGTTTTATTCCTCGTCCAGCTGTAAGAGGGTGGGTTTATGGTCTGAGGTGAGCTTTGGTAGTATTCTCATTGATACTATTCTCTTGTCCATCAAAAGAGTGCTTTGCACTAGAAATCTACCAAGCTTGGTGGAGATGTGAGTTGCTCCTGTTCTGTTGTTTGTCCAAGTGTATCTCCCAATTTTGGGTTTAATATCTGGAAGGTCCCATTGCTGAATTATGTCCTCCACAAGGGGTAGCAATGGGTCTTTTCTACTATTTCCCCCTCTTTTTTCTCTTGGGTCAAGGACGATGTTTATATCTCCTGCTATTACAATGTCCATGGGGAATAGCATTCTACAAAATCTATAAGTGTTTGCCAACACTCTTTTTTATCAAGGTAAATCATAGGAACATAAAGATTAAACAGGACAAGAGTGAGCTTACCTGCTTTATGTCTGAGTTTGGTGTAAATCCAATGTTGAGTCTCAAAGGAATTCTCCAGCTGGAACAGGTCCTCTATCTAGACTGTGGCAAGTCCTCCAGAGGTTCTCCTTGTGCTTAGTGCCATTCTAGCTTTGGTCTTCTAGGTCCTTCTGCTTAACTCAAGAAGTGCTTCCCCTTCTACTTTTGTCTCTTTGAGCATGAGGATCTCTGGGGTTTCTATTTTCATGATATCTTTAACATTTGCAGCCTTCATGTGCTTCCCCAAGCCTCTACAGTTCTAAGAGACTATATGCATTATTTATTTGGGGTGGTGGAGGAGAGGCCTCCCTTTGATGGCCAAGCTCCGGTATTTCGACTTATGGAGATTTCTAGAGTGGACTGACTTCCTTGCATTTTTTGCCTCTCCACTTCTTCTTCTCTCGCTTCCTTGAGGGATTTCCTCCCTACCCTCTGTTGGAAATAATACTGAGAGGGGGGGTGAATCAGTATTATCAGATCAGATAAAACATTTCAATTTCATACTCAGATTCATATACGCTACTTCAATGAAGTGAACCAGCGTATACACGCGACTGTATCTAAAGCAACTAGCGTATACCCAGAGATCTTATAATTCAGTTAACTTATCTTCAGTAAATGTATCAGAACATTATTAACCATATTAACAGTAATCAGGTGCAGTAAACAGAACAGATCATCACACATAAAGAGCACACATGAACACCATGATATAAGGTGGAAACCCAATGTGGGTGAAAACCACCTGCTGCAATTTGTTCCTATCTTTCATTAATAAGAAACTTCTTTTACAATGTACTAGTGCAGTCATTTACCAGTACGCAGGCTTCTACCTGCAGAAGGC
>APFE030425939.1:59706-93754 GCA_000404065.3 Pinus taeda
ACACACACACACACACACACACACACACACACACACACACACACACACACACACATATATATATAGATATATATATATATATATATATATAGCTTATCACTATTAGCTTATAAGTGAGGATAAAATATAATATTCAATTTACTATCCAAGTCAAAGCAAAATCAAAGTAATGTAATTTATAGGGTTTAATATCATATCCTACTTTACAATCATGATATTTTAAGATATATTCAATCAATTTAAATATTGTGCCTGTAATATAATTAAACTAGTTAAATTCATTAAGACATTTCCACAAGCCATTTTATTTAATTCAAGTAGTTATATAGCAACTTATAACATGAAAAACAAAATTTTTTCAACTATATACAGTAAGAATTCAAATTTTGATGTTATAAGTTACTATATATTCACAAGAATTCCAATTTTGAGATTATAAATTACAACAATAAAATAAAAAATGATACAGTAAGCGAAATAAAATAAGTAATGTGCATGTAATGTGTTTAAGGAGCTTAAATATGGTAGTGGTAACCTGATGTTCAACATTTCTGTTCACATTTTTGTTGTACTCTGCAGGCTTTTTTCAGGTTACTGACCTTTTTCACATTAATTGCCATCTTAGCATTCAATGAAATTTAATAATAATTTTATTAGTCACTGTGTTAGGGTTATAACTAAATGGCTTTGTATAATTGTCTCTTTTTTTTCTAAATTTTGTTTGTAGATTTTAGTTCTTGAGGTATAAACCCCTTTGTCGAGCTTTGTTAAATTCAACAATTTTGAGAAAGAAAATAATATATTTTTAAAATTCGAACGCTCATTGAAGTGTTATGCCCTTGCTCTCTAGCTTTTAATTAAGATACATAGCCATGGGTTGGCTGAATCTTTTCTTTTCATGAAGAGCTTCACTATTATGTGAATTATAAAATGTTTTGGTAAATTGTTCTTCCCATTCCCATGAAACATAAACCTGTATCATTTTCCAAGTAAATTGTTTTTCCTATATGTATGTTACTATAGATTTTATAACCCACTTAGTGCTATTACAATTGTGGTTTTAATGGTATGTATTATTTATGCATGGTAGTGCAGTAGAGATGTAATATGCTCAACATGATGTCGATGTCACCACAGTAATTATATAAAAGGTTGCCATGAAGTTGAACACAAAAATCAATAACATGCATAGAGTAGGCTGGTTAAAGTGGGTAGATATGGGAGGTGGGGTGTTATAGAGGGAAAGGAGGAGGATAGAATCAAAGTCAATAAATAAAATATGAGAAGGGGCGGATAATTATAACCATGTGAGGAGATGAAAGACAAGGGGGAGAAGGATGCAAAGAAGAGAGGGGAAACTAGAAGGTCCACTAGAGAAACATAAGAGGGGGCCAGAGATGGGGTGGGACATGAAACAAATGAGAGTGACAAAGAGAGAATACTAAGGCATAAACAAACCCCTCAAGAGGATTAAACCCAATGTCATAACAAAAAAATAGAAGCCTATAAAACGTGCGAATGAATGAAAACAATTGACAAGATATTTTAAGACTGAAACATAATTCCAAGGGGAAAGAACAAGAAATGGGAGAAAAAAGAAAAAGCCTATAAAACTTGCAAATGATTGAAAACCATTGATAAGATATTTTAATATTGAAACATAACTCCAAGGGGCAAGAGAAATAAACAAAAATCGTATGTATTGGTTTATTTGTGGGAGGGCATTTGAGAAGGATAGAAGAGTCCGAAACAATCACTACTTAGGATTATGATCAAACCACCTAGCCTCAATTGTTCCTTGGATTAACTCCAATAATCCAAGAGATCCACTTTTGTTTACCTCCAACTATGGTTGGCTACTTTAAATCATGTAAAGGCTCTCTCTCCTTACGATTTGATCTCCTTCTCACCACCTTTCAACATTATTTTCCTCTATGAGCCCATTACCTCCCATAATAAGCAACCACCTTCCTTCTTTATACAAAATCCACCGTGAGTGTACCGTCCCTAAACTCTACATGTACCGACTTTGTTTTTCTAAAAAAGCTATTAAATTACCACCAAAGGGGCTTCATTGGTGGAGAAATACCATACCAAATGGGTTCATATTGGGGGATATATATTGAGAATAAAATGACATAATATATTGGGAGATATACAAGGGGTAAAGGGTTTTTATATTGACAGGTATAAAAATGGAGCTAAAAGTTAATGAAAAAATATAAAGGGGTATAAAAAATGTTAATGGAAAAATGGATACCTACAATATCTAGTGGAAGAAGACAATTTTTAAATTGGGAATGCTTATTGGGTTCGTATTTGTAAGGGGTTGAATAATGTGATTTTAGGAACATTTTCCAATATGTAGTCAATTCACGGTGTATTTTTTAATATTCCGCAAATACACATGATAGGTTAGAGGTTCATTGAGTGAATCTCTTGTGATTACCACATACTTGTCTCTTAATGTGATAGCTTGGTCTCCTTGTACACTACCTAGTGAAAGGCAACAGGTCTTCCCTTGTTTTTGTGGCTACTCATATCTTAAGATATGATAATATGCCCCATATGTGCACCCACCATTAGTATTTTTAATATTAAAATATTATTCATAATCATATTATTCATTTTGATCTTTTAAAATTAATTAAAAGTTCGCATCTACATTTTATTTTAAGCATGGGTGGGAATTTAAAAACTAGCTTCCCTCAGACTTTGGGGACAACTTTTAATAATCAAGTTGAAGAATATGGAGTCTTTAAAGGTCATTCTCTAGCCTAGGAAACCAACATTGAAAGTTTTATTATATTCGGGAACTCAAAAATCATTATAGGCCACTTTTGAAATGGATAAAACACTAAGGACTAGCTTCTCAATTCCATATTTAGTTTTATAGAACTTGATCTCTCTTGATTCTTTGATGATCAATAATTTCATGCTTTTAGCCCTAATAATTTCAAGGGGATGAAATGGAAAATCAAGTAATTAGATTAACAAAGGGATAGTTATTGATCAATGATGAAATCACTTACTCTCTTATCTTGTGACTTCACCCTAGTTTTCTAAGGGTCAAATTGGGAGCTAGTTTGTGCTACCACTAAACTCAAAAGGTCAGTTATCGATACCATCTTCTTCCTAATGCAAGTTATTATTTCTCGGAACATCCTGGGATTCATATATGTGTGTGTGTGTGCAAGAGTGGGTCATGGTTCATTATAGGGAGGAAGGAGGTTTTAATGTTGCATTCATTAAAATGGGGAGGTATTTTGGTTTTCCCTAGTAAATAATGAACCTATAGTACTTCACTATCCATTGGCACAAATGGGCCAAGCACCAATCAAGAATTTCCATGCTTCAAATCCAGGAGGTGATAGGCATCAAGTCAAAAGGTAGGATTCAGAGGTTTTTGCAACCCAAGAGATTTTTTATTTGCATAATTCCTTCTCTAAGCTATCATATCAATTTGTTAGTAAAATTCCACTCCAAGCTATCATGGATTTGATTTATGCCATCTATATGTCCTTGAATTTATGGTTTCACAATTTATGTGGGTTTTATTTCATAAGGATGGCAATGATCTCTCAATGGGGCCTCCACTAAGGAAGCATGGTGTCTAGTATTTCTATAGAATTTGATTTATGGCATCTATATATCCTTGAATTTATGTTGTCACAATTTATGTGGGTTTTGTTACACAAGAATGGCAATTATTGCTTAGTGAGGCCTTTAATTTTTCTATAAACTCTCTGTATCATTTGCCACCTACAGATTGTCTATTTTGGGACTTTTGGTTTTAATTGGGAAGAAGAATGTATTATGTGGGTTTTGGTAGGATTTTGGGGTTGACATGAATCCCCTTTGCAATGTACCATTATTTTTTCCTCCAATTTTGGCCTCCTAAGGCTAATTTTTCTATTTCAATGTGGATTATGTTGATTCAAGTTTCATCAATTTCCCACCTTGTTCTTTAGGATGCGATTTAGACATTTGGGGTTTTTTATGCCTCCTTTTAATATACATTATCTTCTAGTTTCTCTCCTCCCCGAACTCTAGGTGATGGTGTGACTCTAGGATCCCAGTGTCTCTTTCCTTATGTTGGGAGTTTGATAGTTTCAATGACAGAAAAGGGGTTTTCCTCTATTTTAATGTGGCATGTGTTATTTTTACTTGGGAGAATATCAGGTCTCTTTCATGAAGTAATTTTGATTGGACTCTTGCAAGGTGTTGTTATTGGATGCACGAGGAAACTAGTCCCACGTAGATCCCCTCTATCAAAGTGGACCAATGTCATAACACAATTGCAGCAAGACATTTCCAACTTTAGTGCATCTAAACTATGTCAACTTTGACTATTGCCGTGGAATTATTGGTGGGAAAAGAGTGAAAATGCACTATCTTGAGGATGAGTTGGCAACACTTCGATAACAATTGCTATAATTTCAACTATTTGTAGGACAAAACACTCAAGATTGGACCTCTTTGGTTCACTCACCCTTTGCAACCATGGGATGCCATCTAGATGTGAATACTTCTTGTTAATGAATATGAGGAGTTTTATGAGGGAACCAATGCTTCCCCCCTTCGCCTACTTAGTTTGTATGCAGTTTAAATGTATTAATATATTAAGAGTGTTTTGGAGATTTATGTATCAAACATAATTAATTTTGGATTGGATGAAACTAGGAAATTTTGGGTGTTGATTTTAGAAATGCCTATATATAAGACTTGTGAGCCAAGATATTTACTTTTGTAATTTTATTTAAGAACCTTGTCTTAAAATGAATTTTAATATTGATATAAATACTCCCAACTCATTTTTCGTAATTTGGATGTAAGGGCATGGCTCGAAGCATGAATTTTAAGCTTCTTTTAGTCTGTAAACATGCTTAATTTTCAAAACAATACTGGCTTTTGTTAATTTAGTTAGTTTTACAAAATAATAGATGAGTCCAGTAGGGAGGTTTGAATGGATGCTTGCTACTCATGTTGCTCCGATGCATGGATTTGTAACTGCGTCAACTGTATCCACTCCTACTCGTGTTGATGGTTCGATGCTATATCTAGTGTTGGTGGATTTGAAACTAGAAGGTATGCTATATCTGGAAAGGTGCGCTCTAAGCTAGTATTCTCCTTCCTCTACTCATACTGCGGGATAAAATAGGTAGTAAACTGGCTATGATAAAATAGGTAGTAAATTGATTCTCTTGCTTCATGTACCATAGCCCTTGTTGGTGGTGTTTAAACAATCTTGGTGCTTTATTTACCTTTGGTACATTTAGTTATATGTAAACAAAAGAAATGGCTTCACATAAAATAAATATGTCATAGCCTCTGCTCAAGGTAGGGACTACATGCCATGTAGCCTCCCTTGTTTATGCATGGTATTGATGTAGACATGCAATATGCTTAGGAGGATGTGGATGCCACCAAAATAATCATATAAAAGGCCTCCAAGAAGTTGAACAAAAAAATCTCATGAAACGAATGCATAAAATCAGGACCTAGCGAACATCCATTACAAGAAACAAGATGATTATAGAGGGAAAAAAAACACATTCCCAAAAATAAACAATTGAAGTCGAGTCTTCGAGCCAAAACAACATAGTCTTGTTAAGTATCCAAATGGATAAAGTCAAGTCTACTTCATGAACAATGCAGAATCTCTGTTTTGAAAAACCTCAAAAACACTTTGGCTTTATAAGTTATATAATTACAATTTAAGATTTCAAGAAATCTTTACTTGGTGGCCCTGAAAAATGTTCAAAGAAATTCAAAACCTATTAGAAAGTTAAATCAAATTCTAAAATAAAATGATATTAAAATCGATTTACTTGAAAGTTTAATCAATTTTTAAAATAAAATGATTGCATCGAGAGGTGATCTATAGCCCAGTATGATGGTAGATCTCACATAAAATGATAAACATAAATGTAAATGTAAACGTAAATATGTATAGTGGTATATCTCACATAAAAACATAAATGTAAACATAAACATAAGCATAAACAAGTGATGTTTATGGGGATAGATCTCACATAAAATTGTAAACGTAAACATGTAATGTTTAACATTTAACATATTTATCATTTACTAAAAATTTAATCTAATTTAAACTAATGTCGCCCCTAATGAAAAATCATGTATGTATATCTATATAAATTTAACACTAAAAACAAAGTGTGGAATTCTATTTGAGAGGAAGCATTTCCACAGAGTGTGAAGTGTGAGATAATTTTTCTAAGGAAGGATTATTGCAATTGGTTTTTCAAATTTTTATGGCTTCCTTTCCTGACATACCGAGAGGTTTTCTACAGCCCAGTATGGGGGTATATCTCATATAAAACATTAAACGTAAATGTAAATGTAAACATAAGCATGTATGGGATAGATCTCACATAAAAACGTAAAAATAAATGTAAACGTAAATATAAACGTTAATGTAAATGTAAACATAAAGGTAAACATAAAAATAAATGTAAATGTAAACATGTAATGTGTATGGGGATAGATCTCATGTAAAAATGTAAACATTTAATGCTTAACGTTTAACATATTTAACATTAACTAAAAATTTAATCTAATCTAAACTAATGTCATCCCTAATGAAAAATCACATCTCTCTATCTATATAAATTCAAGACCAAAAATTACAACACCACGAAGTCAAAGAAGAACACAGGAAAGTGGTGTGAGTTCCACGAGAGCCCCACTCACAACACAAGTGAATGGTTGTTGGTGGACGAGTTGAAGGCTTCAGAATCAGATCCATGTTTCAACCCTGAGTCAAAACCTGACAAGGGGAATGGAAAAGGGAAGCAGATCATTGATGCAGAGCCTAGCACCATGATTGCCACTGCCAAGATCCAGAAGAATGAGCCTGAAGATCCAGAGGAGGGGGAGCGACTTTTCCACTCACAAATGTGGGTGAAGGGTTCTCCATTGCAATTCATTGTCAACAGTGGTAGCCAAAAGAACCTCATTTCAACAGAGGTCATGAAGCTGTTGGGCCTACCAACTACACCGCACCTATAACTATACAATATCAGGTGGCTTCACCGAGGACGAGATCTCCGAGTCCGCCAGTAGTGTCGCCTTCCCTACAGCATCAAGCCCTTCACAGACGAGGTATTGTGTGATGTTGCACCTCTGGATGTTTGTGATGTACTATTAGGCTAGTCATTCTTTTTGGGGCAACATGATGTGTATGAGTCAAGGCCTCGTGTTGTTATTATTTCTTTGGGTAGTTCATTATACAGGATACCGGAGGTAGCCCCACCTATCGCCATCTCTTTGATCATTGCTAAGAAAGGCAACAAGCTCATCTCCCAGACTAGGAAATTCATTTTCTGTCTGGTTCACTCCTAAAGTAGGGGGAAGATCATTGCCACATCCATGACCCCCATGAAGGGTTCCTCCATGTAGCAGCAGTAGATGGATATGGTCATGAAAGAACACAAGAACAACTTCTCCTCACCCAAAGGGGTACCACACAAGTTTCAAGGGGGCGACAAAGTCTGGTTACATTTACAAAAATAACACCTTACAAGAGCCCATCAGAAGGTCAGACCACTTTGATATGGTTCTTACACCAATACTAAGGCTATGGGAAACAATGCTTTAGAGCACAACATTCCCTCATTGCTTCACTTGCACTGAGTGTCTAGCTTGGAGGCCCTCGACCAAGCTTCCCACCATTACTGGACACATCAGAGATTGTAGAATAACTCACAAGGGACCCAACTCAGTGGATGTTTCCTCATCTCAGGGAGCAACTCAACGAAATGGGGGCATTGCTTTGTAAGTGGGGAGGAATGATCCACGTGGATGTTGGTTGTAACCCACCTATCCCACTTGGACCCCCACAACTCTCTCTTTCAGTTTTTGAGTTTCCGTAATTGTAGCACAATTTACTATTTTTAGCAGTTTTTTGGGTCCTAAACTTTCGGAGCCATTTTGAGGCCCTAAACGACGGTTTTTGAGAAAATCGGGAGCAACATTGGTCATGCACAATGTTGCTCATCCTAAAGTTATAGCCATCTAATAGATATTTCTAACAAGCTATTGTGCACGTCAAACGGAGATCGAATGCCAAAGTTACGACCTCGGGAAGTTGATGTACCAATTTACCCAAACGGGGCCCATAGTTTGGCGCTTCATGTCCTAGGTTTAGGTTTTTGGATGTTTGGCATTTTTCATTGTTTCTTAACAATAAATAGGCCTTCAAGCCTCATTGTAACAGTTTAGAGGCATGTAGCCACCACATCTCTTCTTAGAGATAAAGCTACCATCACCATAGCTGGTTTATTTCCATTTATGTTTGTAACCATATTTCAGTATTTTACAGTAATGAAATGAAGTATTATTTCTATTGCATCTCTATGTTTATGGTTATTTCTATATTTTGTTGCATTCCTCTTTAAATCCAGATCAATTTCTTCTATGAGCTATTAGATAAATTTATTAGTAAAATTCCACTCCAATTTATCATGTATTTGATTTATGGCATCTATATGTCCTTGAATTTATGGTTTCAAAATTTATGTGGGTTTTGTTTCACAAGGATGAAAATTGTCTCTCAAGGGAATTGTGGTGTCTAGTTTTTCTTCAGAATTTTATTTATGGCATCTGTATATCCTTGAATTTATGTTTTCACAATTTATGTGGGGTTTTTTATGCAAGGATGGAAATTATCTCTTAGTGAGGCCTCCATGATGGAATTGTAGTTTCTAGTTTTTCTATGGACTCTATGTATCCTTTGTCACCTAGAGATTGCCTAATTTGGGAATTTTGGTTTTAATTTTAAAGAAAAATGTATTGTGCGGGTTTTGGTAACATATTGGGATTGACATGAATCCCCTTTGCAATGTACCATTGTGTTTTCCTTCGATGTTGACCTCCTAAAACTCATTTTCTATTTCGATGTGGATTGTGTTGATTGTAGACAATTTCACACCCTATTCTTTAGGATGTGATTTGGATATTTGAGTTTTCTTATGCCTCCTTTTAATATGCATTATCTTCTAGTTTCTCTCTTCATGTAAGTTTAGGTGGTGGTGTGACTCTAGGAACTTAGTGTTTCTTTCCTTTTGTTGGGAATTATTGGTGGAACAGAGAGTGAAGATTCATCTTGAGGATGAGTTGGTAGCACTTTGATAACATTTTTTATAATTTCAACTATTTGTAGGCCAACACACTCAAGATGGGACCATTGTGGTTCACTCATCCTTTGAAACCATGGGATACCATCTAGATTTGAATGCTTCTTGTTGATGAATATGATGAGTTTGACCAGAAAACTGATGCTTTCATGTTCTTCTACTTAATTTCTTTACAGTTTAAATGTATTAAAATATTAGGAATGTTTCAAAGATTTTATGTATGAAAAATAATTAGTTTTAGATTGTATACAACAAAAAGATTTTGGGTGTTGATCTTAGAAAGGCATATCTATAAGACTCATAAGCCAATATATAATATTAATATAAATATAATATAAATATAAATATTTTATGCTCTTAGATAGTGAAATATATATACTCTACCCTCATATTAAAAAACACATACATTAAAAAGATTTAAACCATTGTTTCTCCTGGGAGATGTAAGGAACTCTGCGACAATGGTGATTTAGGGTTTCTGACAAACTCTGTGATGACATACCTGCTTAGACAATGACAACTGTGTGACTATTTCTCAACAATACTGGCAATAATTTACAGCACCGATTAGAGTACCTGTCATGGAAGACCTTCAGGGGGAGGACACAGGGCCTCCCCCCAATGATCAGGATAAAACTTAGACGCACACAGGAACTGATGGGAAGAAGCCACAGGAAGAAGTGGAAATGAATCATAAAGCACAAACAGATAACACAGGAAGGGATGAAACCCCTAAAGAAACCTCAACAACCTGCAAACCTGTTGCAGCAGAAAGACCCAATATTGAACTACCAAGTCAAAGAATCAATACTCAAATCCAGTACATGAAGGATCACGCTTTAATAGAAACACTTATCGGCTTCTGGCTCACTAAGAAAGCCCTGCACGGTTGGATCGCAGCCAAATGGAAACCAAAAGGGCACAACACCTTACAGTTGGGACCAAAAGGTTTTTTCACGAAGTCTTCAACTGTATTGAATACCAAAATAGGATCATTGATGGAGGTCCATACTTCTTCAATGCAGCTGGTCTTTACCTGAGAGACTGGATCGAGCGATTCAACTCAGACAAAGAGGATCTAAGTTGGGCTACCAATCTGGATCTGTCATTATTCCCTTCCTCTGGAATATTGGGATGAAGAATCATTGACAGATATTGGAAATGGCCTGGGGGAGTTCATTAAGATCGCGGACGAGACAAAACTCATAAGATACACTTCCTACGCCTGCATTTGTGTCTACATGCATCTAATAAAAGCTATTCCAGATGCGGTAAGTTTATATCATGATGATTTTGAGTGGATTCAGTTAATAGATTATGAACATGTGCCATTCAGATGTAGAAAATGTCATGCCCTTTGCCATCTCTTTCGTGATTTCCCATTAAATATGAAACCCCCAACTCACTCCTCCTAAAAAAAACCTGATTTGGACGGTTTCACCAAGGTAAATAATTGCAAAAAGAACCACAAAAAACCTGCATAAAACCCTAAAAATCCTTTTGCCAACGCCTCCATATCATCCACTAGTAACAACTTTGATATCTTAGCTCAACTTGAGCCGAAAACATCTAAGTCCCTCTTACTCTCTAAGGAGCCTCCCAAGGCAACCTCTAAGCTAAACCCCTTGGGCCTAGGGCAATCTCAGAAGCCCTCTTAACCCACTGATTTAACCACCTCCATGCCCAGTCTGAAACTGATTTGGAAACCTCATGGCATGGACATAGACATTTTGCAGCAAGAGATTACCATAGCAACAGACTTTGCAGCAGAAAGCAGTGAGGCCAAGGATATGGAAGAAGAGCCCGAAAGTATAGACATAGGACATCTGGACATAATGGGACTAGAATAAGCTTGTAGGAAAAAAGAATTTGACAAGATCCCAGAAATACAGTTGGAAAGTTTGGAAGTCATCCTATCCAGAGTGCACTAGCAACGATGTCTGGGTATCCAACCTGGAAGTCAATGGGATGGAAAAAACATTTTAAAAGACAATAAAAAGTGCAGGAGAAAGACATACCTCCAAAGAACCATCCATATTGGGGAAATGTTGGTGGAATCAGGAAGATATTCTAAGCTTACAAAGTATTACAGTCCCCTTCCCATTAATGAAATATGAAGCTCACATCTTAGAATATTAGATGGCTAAATAGCCTAGGAAAATATAGAATGATAAAAAACATGATTCGGCAGGAGAAACCCCAAATCTTCTTCATGCAAGAAACAAAATGTAACTCTACCACACTAGGCCAAACTCTCGCTAAAGCTTGGCTAGGCAGTAAAACAGTAGTAGTGGATGCGTTAGGAGCTTCAGGAGGACTCGCGATAGCTTGGGATGAACGAGCTATCACACTAACTAATATCGATGCAAATCATCATTTCATTCAGGCCACATTTCATATAATAGGAACAAATATGCATGGTCACCTCACCAATGTCTACTTCCCCCAGGAGGTTGTGAATAAAATAGACATTCTGAATACATTAACTCTAATCAACTCCACCAGAATTCATCCACTTTGGATTACAGGAGGAGACTTCAATATGATTACTAAATTGGAAGAAAAAAAGGAGGCAGGAACAAAATGGATAGTGAAAGTATCCACCTAAATAACTTCATCCAAAATAACTGGCTCATAGATATGCCATTCAATAATGGTATCTACACATGGAATAATAGAAGAACTAGAACTCACCAAATCGCCTCTCGACTGGATAGAATTTTGCTTTCAGACAATGCCATTCATCTTGGAGGAGATCTTTCTGCCTCGATCTTACCTCTTACTGGCTCATATCATTGGCCGATTTCACTCTAATGGCAAAGGCCCGGGAACACCACTCAGAGACCTTTTCGCTTTGAAGCTTCTGGTTAATGCATACAAACTTCAACAACTTGATACATATAGCTTGGAAAAGCTTCAGTCCACTGGAAGGTTAAAAAATGTATCAATTTCAACAAAAACTCAAGCATCTCAAAAAGAACAATAAGCAATGGAATCAACTGACCTCTCACAATATCTTCCAAGCTCGGAATGCTCTAGCTCAAGAAATGAACAAAATCTAGCAAACTATCATCACAGAAGGAAGAACTGAAACCCTCTTAGAGTAGGAAAAGCTCTTTCAGATACAAATAACAGGACGAGAAAAACAAGAGGAGACACTCTGGAAGCAAAAATCTAAAGTCAGATGGCTTAAGGAAGGAGAGAGAAATACAAAATTTTTCCATCGAACCACCATACAGAGAAGAATGCATAACAATATCAATCATATATTCAGAATCAACAAGGAGCATGCCTAGAAAAACATGAGGACATAGAGCAAGAACTTCTTACTTATTTCAAACAAATGCATCAAGAACCACAAGTCAATCGGCAGCCAGCTATAGTGAAGATTATACAAAACATTCTGAAAATTATAACTGAAGAACAAAATCAGCTCCTTCTTCATCCGAAAACTCTACAAGAAGTTGAGTCTGCTACGTAACAACTTAAGGAGGGAAAAGCATCTAGTGTAGATGGTTTTACCTCAAATTTCTTTCATAATTTCTGGGATCTCACAAAAGAGGAGGTCTAGCAGGTTGTTGAATAATCTCAGACTTCACGATGGATGCTTCCCTGAATGAATGCGACTTTTATTGCCCCCATCCCCAAAGAAGCACAATCTTTAACACCGGACAAATTCAGGCCTAACGCTTTCTATAATGCTATTTACAAAATCATATCTAAAGTTATTGCCTCCCGCTTGAAGTTGTTGCTACCTCTGCCCATCTCGCCAGAGAAATAGGGATATGTGGAAGGAAGGCAAATCACAGATGGCATCATTCTCACCCATGAGATCATACACTCCCTGAAGCAGCTCAAAAAAGCAGGTATGCTCCTTAGAATTGACCTTTCAAAAGCTTTCAATAAACTAAGTTGGACTTACATTCAAAAGATGTTGATAGCCTTTGGATTCTCCCCACCCTAGGTTAGGTGGGTTATGAGTCTTATATCCTCCACTTTTTTCTCTATTCTGATTAATGGCTTACCTTCCACCCCCTTTCACCCCTCTAGAGGTGTACGATAAGGCCATCCTCTTTCCCCCTTTTTGTTTGTCTTAATGGTGGAAGGGCTTGGATGAAGTATCAAAAACGCTCTTCAATCTCGACGCTCAGAGGTCTCTCTTTCCCCAATACCCCTCCTTTTACATACCAAAAATTTGTGGACGATAATACGTTGTTTGGCCATCCCTCTATTCAAGAAGCCCGTAAATTAAAATCCCTTCCGACTAAGTTCTCTAAAGCCTCTGGTGCCAGCATTAACAATGAAAAATCCCAAATTTGCTTCTTTCATACCCCTTCCATCACTCAATCTTCTATAGCACGTATTTTTAGATTCTCAGTTGCCTCTCTCCCCTCTAAATATCTGGGTGCACCCATCACTGTCTCTACCCTAAAGCACTCCACCTGGAAATTTCTTCTCAAGAGAATGGAAGATCGCCTTTCCTCCTAGACTTATAGAGCCCTCAATATGGCCAGTTGTCTAGTATTAATCAAAGCCGTCCTGCAATCCATGCCTCTTTATCTATTCTCTGTCTTAGCAGCCCCAAATGGGTGCTTAAGAAAATAAAAAATATTCAGAGGAATTTTTTGTGGGGATCATCAGGACAAAACAAAAAATGGGCACTGGTCAAATGGGCTATGGTTTACCATCCAAAAATTTCAGGGGGCACTGGTCTTCGTGATCCTCAACATAGCAATGCAGTTATGGGAGCATGTTTATGGTGGAAATGGATTTGTGCTCCACAAACACCATGGGCCATCCTCTGGAATGCCAAATATGCAAACAACTGGTCAACATATGAGTTAATTCACCTCACAGAAGTGGGAAAAGGTTCCTTAATTTGGAATGCGGCTAGTCAGCACAAAGCTCTAGTCCAACATCATAGTTTCTGGGAAATAAGGGATGGAAACAATGCACGTTTTTGGGATGACACATGGCAGCAGAGGCCCAAGCTAAGTGAACTGATTAGACCTCACCAAATATAGGAATTGGAAGAGCATCAGATGGATAAAGTTAGCTAGCATTAGACGCATAATATCACACAGGGATACAGACAGTGGATAAGCACAGACAATATCATCCGACAAGGAACAAAATCTATTCACAAGAAGCTGGAGACAAAGCTCAACAATAGGAAAATATGTTTTTCTGACAAGAAGGATATAATACGATGGGGTTACAAGGCACGAGAAACTTTCACCACTCAAGAGGCTTAGAATCTAATAATCGGCCAACAAATAGTCAAAGATCCTTTATGGGACAAAATATGGTCCCCAAACATATGGTCAAAAGTTTCAACTTTCCTCTGGTTGTTATGTCAAAACAAAATACTTACTTGGGACAATATAAGGAAAAGGAGCTTCCATGGGCCCTCCATATGCCCCAATTGTAAACAACAAGAAGAAACAATTATGCATCTCATGAACTCATGCCATTTAGCAAACAGACTTTGGGAAAAAACAAGCTTCAAATGCCAAAAAGAAGGAAGAATTAAAGAGGATATTACCAACACCATTCGTAGTTGGGCAATCAATTTGTACAAGAGCAAACAGTTAAACTCTTTATGGAAAATCATCCCAGGTCTTCTTATGTGGACTATATGGAAAGAAAGAAATCGACGCATCTTTAAAGATCAATCTACACCATTAAAAGTCCTATGGAACAGCCTCTGCAAAAAACTTCAGGAAACATTAATGCTTCAAACATGGACTGAAGAGGATTTTCCTTCCCTTCCTCAGGAGTAGAATATATGCACAAATTGGAATATTCAGATGAACCAGGTACATGCAAAACAAAGTAAATCCTATTTACATCACACTATACCAAACAAATTGATTCCTACGCCACATAACATGATCCAATTAAACTTCTATGGTGCCTCCAAAGGTAACCCAGGCAAAGCAGGCTATGGAGGAGCATTCAGGGATCCCAAAGGAAAACCTCATCTAATCTTCCTAGGCTCAATAGGATGGGACACGAACAACTCTGCAGAGCTAGAAGGGCTATTTCAAGGGCTTATTTTAGCTCAACAACACAACTTCTTCCCACTAGTAATTGAAGGTGACTCTCAAATTCTCATTAATATGGTTAATCAGATTCTGCAGGGGACCCCGGCATACAAAGTAGTTAGCAGTTGGAGATTGGTAGCAAGATTAGAGCTCATCGAACAATGGCTCACCACCAACAGAGCAGTCACCTTCAAACATATCAGAAGAGAAGGCAACAAATTGGCTGATTTCTTGGCTAATTTAGGGGTGGACAGTGATTAGACTCTACATATAGGTTTGCTCAATACTTTGGCCACTCCTTCCCAAATAAAGGAATTTCATGAATTAGTATAGAGTGAAGAGGCATACCCGGATGCGGGTGATAATGAGGCCATTAATGAAGAATAGACGGCAGGACGGCGGGCGGCTGGGCCACATGGCCACCCGCGACCCTCCCCACGCCAATTTATGGCAAATTCCAATCGACCTGTAGGCACATTTACTCTGGTGCTTCAGTTGAGAAATACACAGCAAGCATAAGGCAATGGCAAAAGCAAGCCACATTTCATTCATCCCTCCCTTGCTAAACTGTTCTTGTCCCCCTCACGCAGTGAAGCCAAGCTCACGCACCATCACCTGTAAGAGGTGTTGGATACTCAGCTGTGTCGACTTGGGAAATGGCTTCCATTTCTCCCAAACGACACACCGTGTGCTAAATCACACTCAGAATTCCTCTGTTCTTCCTCGGCATAACCAATTCAATCCCCGAGAAACCTCTGCCTCCCCACCTACAAATCCCGAAATCATCACAGTCATGGTGCACACTCGTAATCGCATGCATTGCAGACGCGGGGGTAGTCAAGGCAAAAGCATACACCCCCCCACAATGCCCAGACCTGATTCTGCTAATCCATTCTCCTCCCCATCCATCACTCATTCCCGTGGTCCCTTCTTCGGAAGATACCTTGATATGCACAGTGGCAGAGGGCAGTCACAGGCCCATGGCATCCAAAACACAAACACAACTACCCAAACAGAGAATTCGCGCACCCCCTCTCACCCCTCTCACCATACCACCCAATTTCACTTCCAGAGTTTGCTGATTCAGCCATAAATCTTAGCCACGGTTAACATAACCTTCAGTGAGAAAACTAGTTCGCAGGCTGAGTAGGATGCTAAGACCCACGACTTTAGACCAGAGAAAAGGAACAATGGCGCAAAGCAGAAGGCAGCTAAGAGGAACAGGGATGACAATGAACCAGGAAAGCAGCAGAAGGTAGGGAAAATTGAAATTTTGCATGGTAAGGAGCTGGCTGGAAGGAGAATGCAGCTGAGGGCAGAGCGGGTGGCATGAAGCCTGCTGGTGGTACCCCGGATGACACATCAGGCATGCATGCAGCAGAGGGCAACTCAGCATGCATTCAAACAACAAGTGGCATCTTGCGATGCACATCAGTGGAGGATGAGTACACGTGTCGCATTGTGGAAGAGCCCAACCCATATGACATCGAGGGGGTCCCTTGCATGGTCAGAGTGCTCAACCCATATGTCTAGTCGCCAGGGGTCACCTTGCAGATCAACGAAGGTTTTACAAACTTGCTGTCTTAAGTTTTTACTGCTGTTTTTTCAAACCTGTTAGTATGTTTTGATTGATTTTGAACTAGGACCCTGTGCGGGCCTTTTAAAGTTAAGTTTCGAGACCTCTGCGTGGGCTTTTTGTTGTAATCTCACTCAAACTAGTTTCCTCTCAAAGGGTAGTCGAGTTTCTTTTTTTTGACAATTATGACATAACGTTGTTCCGCACTGCAGAGGCCGGAGCCTCGATGTATTATTATTTTACTTAATTTCAATAAAATAATTTTATTTAGGAAAACAAAACACATACATTAACTATTAAAATCACTCCAATTATACACTAACAAAAATATTTTTTCCTTAATTATTTCAACACAATTTCATTAACCTTTAATAAACCTTAACACAACTTTATTTAAATATATATATTTTTTAAAAATTATTAAACACTTTGTAATTTAATTGATATTTCTCTTAAATATTTATTAAATAAAAATAAGATAATATTAAATGAATAACGCTCATCACATTTACTATTTTTCACGTTATTTTTCAGATTCAATGTTCAAGAACCCTAAAACAAGCCAAATCACTTCGCAATGCTACGGAAGTGTGGTGCAAGTTTCATACTTTCTGTCATGCTCCCCATTATGGCTCCCGTTCATTTTTTTTCGTGTCGTCACGTTTACTAAACCAACCAAATCTCTTAAATATTTATTAAATAAAAATAAGATAATATTAAATGAATAACGCTCATCGCATTTACTATTTTTCAGATTCAATGTTCAAGAACCCTAAAACAAGCCGAACCACTTCGCATTGCTACGGAAGTGTGGTGCAAGTTTGATACTTTCTGTCGCAGTAGTCTATAACGCGACTTTTTGAAAGCTTTTCTGGCGAATTTTTCCGATCAAAATCCGGCAGCAATTCATTGGAATCCCATGTTTGATAGCTAGTTTCTGCAAAATCAATGGCTCCCAGGGGTTTTTCAGGGCGCTGAATCCAAATATGCAGTTAAAAAACCATTTTAACTGCTAAAAATCAAGATTTAACCTCATTTCTTCCGCCGGATTCCGTCACCGGAATCTCCAAAAAGTCGCATTATAGACAACTCCCTTTCTGTCATGCTCCCCATTACGGCTCGTGTCCATTTTTTTTTCGTATTGTCACGTTTACGAAACAAACCAAATCCGCTGTTATTTTTATGATGTGGATAATTATGATGGAGTTGTTTTTAGTGTGATTTTTTGATTTTTTAGTGTTGGAATAGTTTAGAGAATTTTAAGTTGAAATCTTGATTTGTATTATTTAAATTTGTTTTTATTGTATATATACATTCAGCACTCTCAAAAACTTCCAAGGCATTTCTATTGTGTAAAAATTACCCATCAAACTTGTAATTTCAATATTTTCCTGCGCAATTTTTAAAAAATTTATAAGTATCAAATTATTCATATCGAGTGATAAGGTCATCTTTGTTAACAGTGCCAAACCCATTACACACATTGCAGCGCCTCCAACTAACCCAGGCACCTTACACGGCCACATTTGAAAAATGGCAAAGGCAGCTTTTAATGGGTCGCGCTTCCTCATGTCTCTGGTTTCTTGCCTTGCTTGCTTTCACTGGAGCAACATGAGAGTACAGAAAGGTTGTCGCATGGTTGGCATCAAGCATTGTGCAGAAATGTCTTCCATCATTTGTCGTCCATTTCGGTACTGCCTTTTCAAAAATATACATATACCACATCATTTGTCGTCCATTTCGGCACTGCCTTTTCAAAAATATTCATATACCACATTTAAACGTTAGGAAAAAAGAAAAAAGAAAAAAGACAATGGCATGCGGCAACCAATATTTCCAACTATGGCATGCCTCGGTACCGGATGTCATGCTTAAGAGAAGCATGCCCATACTATGAGCGTGTCCGACTTCTCCTTTTCCGGGTGATCATCCATCTCGCTGTCTGCTTCGATGGTCATCCAAACGTAGCGGCATGCATGGAATGGAATGTCCTAATACAAAATCCATTCTCCATATACCCATCGATTCCCCACACCACCTGATAATCTTATTTTGATTGCATGGAATGTCCTAATACAAAATGATACGATATACGACGTGGATTGTTTATAAATAGTGTATACGAAATGATGTATGAGGTGGATTTGTACGCATTGATAGTATGCTATTTGAATTCAAATTCGAGGTTTGAGCTTGTAAACCCACCTCGCCCATGCTTCATTGAAGACATCAAACACACTTCGGGAGTTTCAGAGGTTGGTGTGTAAAGGGCAAAGTTGTTGGTGTTGAAATTCGAGCTGATGGAGCAGGTTGAAGTGCAGGTGTGCACCCTCGTGGAGTAACAGCAGGTGGTGGAGGAGAAAAGAGTGGTGGTGGCATACATGGTGGAGTTCGTGGCGGTGGTTTCTAGGGGAAGGAGAGGGGGAGCTAGTGGTGGAAGCGGCATAGGTTGGGGATATGGCAATGGTATTGGCGGAGGAGCAGGTGGCAATGGTGGCCTCGCTAGTAGAGCAAGTGGCGGTGGTGGCTAAGTTGGTGGTCATTGTGGAGGTGTGGGCAGAGGAATTGGGGATGGAGCTGGAGCAAGTGGTCACAGTGGATCAGTTACAGGTGTTAGTGAAGGATATGGTTGTGGGGCTGGAAGAGGACTCCTGCTGTCTGCTTCTGTTATCTAAAACAGAGATTGAGTCTGCATAACGATTGGAAAGGTTTGTTCCGAGAATTCTGGCATGTCCAAAAACCATCGTTTCTCGTGAGAAGTGAACCTTCTCTGCTGGTTCCCATGAATAATTGACCCTTCTCTACCGATTCCCGCAAATAGTTTGGGACAGGTGTAAGTGTGTGACTGCACTAAAAACAAACACTTTAATTGTCATATCAAAGGATGTTGCCCAGGGTTCTTTCACCGTTCTCATAAGCTCTATAAGCGTCATTGCAGAGGTCTGTTTTACGTAAATTCTTGTATTGCATATCCAGACTATTTTGGGGTGTATTAATTCAAGGCCATGAAAATATTTGTGACTTTGCATATCCAGACTATTTTCGGGTTAATTAATTCAAGGCCATGAAAATAGTTATGATTTTGCAGGGTAAGCCAAAGTTGGGTGAGATTTGATCAATTAAAACTTGGAGCAGATGTGTTTAATGCGATAGTGCAACCTTGTTATGAAAAAGCCTTTGGGAAACGATTGATTATCATTCTAGGTCAAATGGTTCCATCTGATTGATTTGATGTCGTCGATTTCATGGCATTCCAGAATGGGAACAAGTAGAGCTAATATATTTCAGTTTCTCCTCCTTTTTTGGTATTCAAATTTGCCAAATTCAACCTAAGAGGAATGTGTTTAAGATTTCCCTCTCTCGATATTGGAATTTTCGAATTCCACTAACGCAGTACTAAAGAAGAGAATCCCACCGTTTCCGTAAGAAACCGTTTTTGAATAGCATGTGACATATGGCTCCTGGTGACTTGCTTTGTGCAGATGCATAGTGTCATTTACTTTACCCTTACTTTAGACAGGGACACCGTTAGACTCCAGTAAACTTAACCCTACCACCAAAACAACATTATAACTTTCAATTTAGAGGAACTAGTACGGAATTGAGGTTTTATTAAAAATTATAATCCGGACTAGATGTATTATGTGCATCTTCTATTTAGGTCGAACGAGCACAAAGGAAGGAGCAACGGCCCATGCCAATTCTACTACTCAGATATCTAACGCACAATGATTTTTACATTTGACTTTTAAGCATCAGAATGTAGATACGTACAATGATTTTTTGTTATGACCATCTTATAAATTATACTTCTCAAGTTTTAGAGTTAATTTGCTATCAAACTAAAAATAATAAACAAAACTGTAAATTGAGTTAAACAAAACTGTAAATTGAATTTTTTTTTTATGATGGTATTTTTAACTTAACAAAATTGTAAATTGAGTTTCTTTAATGATGATATTTTTAACTTCCTCCAAATTTACTAATAATTTATTTTTTAATAAAAAAGCAATTTTCAAATTTTAATGAAATTTTCAATTTAAATTTTGAAAAATGATTTGGTTTTTTAATATTACATATAATTTTGTCTATTTGTTTCAAGTTTTGCATTAGATGAAATAAATTGTAATTTTTAAGTATTTAAATTGCATTTTTGAAAACACAAAAATAGATTTGATACAATAAAAATTAATTTGGAAACTAAAATTTATATATAAGATCTATTTAAAAAATCAAAACTTACCACAATTACAATATGCTATTGAATATGGAACAATCTAACTGCTCTATGTTTTAGCCATTCATAATTAGTGATACATATTACAACATTTTGTTATTTAAATTTAGCTTTTAAATACATAAATGAATTTACTTCCCTTAATAAATGGATTGTGAAAACTATATATCATACTTAAAATTCTGGGTTTTTTTTTTTTTTAGAAAACCTGAAATTCGAACAAATCCTTTTAAAATTAATTAATTTACCTTATTGTTCTAAGTGTTTCAAGTTTTGGTTTTTTCCCTGAATCCTACCATATAATTTTTAATTTTTAGTGAAATAAAATTAATATTATAAAGATTATTATTTTAATAAAAAATATAGAATAATTAATTTTAAATTGAGTTAATAAAAAAAACTAATTAAATGTATTTTAGTTATCTTAACTATGATTGGTTTATAATTAAATCATTTATTCATTATTTAAAATTTCCAAAAAACATATTTAAATATATGACATAATATAATGATTTTCAACCACCTATTATATTAAGTTTTATTTAATATTAACACATTATTGAGTTCTTATTATTAGACTTTAAAATTCTGTATGGATCTATATTTATAAATAATAAATAAATAAATTAAATATTTTTTTAATAATTAAATTTTAAAAATAATATTATTGGATACATTAAAATAGTGATGTTATTAAATAGCAAATCAAATGTGTGATTTTGTAGTAGTTAGCTAGTTAAGACTTCTTACAAGTTGTTTGCATCTTCAAATTATTTTCTTTTAGTGGATGTGAGCTTTATGTTCTGTTCCATTGGAGTAGTCAAAGGATCACACTAAGTGATGCCAAGCTTGTTTAACAAATTTCCAATGTACTACTTGTTTAACAAATCTCCAATGTACTTCTTCTAAGAGAGGAATATAAACTTTGGATGTTGAGTTACTTCAATTCCAAGGTAGTAGTGAACATACCCCAAGTCTGTCATTTCAAAACATTTCCTCAGTTCCTTCTTTATGGATGCAATATAACTCTCATTGTTTCCTGTCATCAAAAAACCATCCACATACGCCACAAGATATACAAGTGTTTTTCCAACTTTCTTGACAAACAATGTTGCATCATCAAGATCATAACGTTTGAAGTTGAGTTTCAGAAGATGCTCAATTAACTTCTTGTACCAGGCTCATGGTGCTTGCTTGATTCCATAAAAGGATTTGACAAGCTTGCATACTTTGTGTTATTGACCCTTCACAACACATCCTTTTGGTTGGGACATAAAAAACATTCTCTTTCATATCTCCATTCAAGAAAGCAATTTTTACATCCATTTGATGGACTTTCCAACCGTCCTGAGTTGCCAAGGCAAAGAGTGCTCGGATGGTAGCCATTTTGTTGTGGGGGCAAAAGTCTCCTCATGGTCGACCCCTTCCTTCTATGCAAAACCTTTTTCCACAAGCCTCGCTTTGTGCTTGTCAAGTGAGCCACCATCTTTATACTTGTTCTTGTAGACCCACTTGCAGCCTATAGGTTTGGTTCCTAATGGAGGATCAACCAACTTCCAAGTGCCATTATTTATCAATGCATTATACTCTTTTTGCATCACTTCTTTCCATTCATCATGAGAAGCAGCTTATTTGAAGGAATTTCGTTCAAAATCTTAAGACAGATTCAGTTCACAATCGTAAGAAATATCCACATTAATGGGTGAATTAGAATTGTTTACATCACGTCCATTTTTCCTGGTTGAATTTCTTGTTCTTGTCTCTCCAACCTCATCAGGATGAACACTTTCAAGTGTCTTTGTTGGCCATTTTGAAGGACCTTTCTGAGATGGCCCAGGTTGCTTAGTTGACTGAGTTGGGGTTGAATCAAGATTGAGTCTCCCAATTCTGTCAATCACATCACTCAAAGTGTCAATAGTGGCTAGAGCTTCATGTGGGGGGGAGAGTGCTTCAGAAAAAGATTCCACGATTGATCCAATATAGGAATCCCCCTTCAAGATGTGGAAAATTATTGAAAGGACTTGACATGTGCGAATCTATCCAAGTGATCAAATTGCTACTCAACAACATTGCCAACCTTCAAATATTCAAGAAATATCACATCTCTATACACTACAATTTTCTTATTAACTTCAACATAGAGACGTTATGCTTTGGAGGTATTTGGACAACCCAAGAAGATACAATTATGACTACTTGCACCAAGTTTGTTTCTTTGGTCCTTGGGTGTTAAGGCATAATAGGTGGAACCAAAGACCTTGAGATGCTTTACTGAAGGAATGTGGCCATACCACATTTCATAAGGAGTCTTTTTGTTAATAGCATTGGATGCACACATATTGTTTATATACACAGCACATAGAACTGCAACAACCCAAATATCAATTTTACATTATTGAAAAGCATCATGGAATGTGCCATATTTAAGGTTTTCCTGTTCATTCTTTCACCTACTCCGTTATATTGGGGATTTAAGGAACATTGGTTTGATGTTTGATCACATGCTGGCAAAGATAGTTTTCAAATTCATTTGAAGCATATTATTTTCCATTATTAGTGTGAATAGAGCCAATATGAGTATTGCATCATTTTCAATCTATGCATGAAAGTTCTTTAATGTTTGAAAAGCATCAAATTTGTTCTCCAATAAATAAGCCCAACACATTTTGGTGTAGTCATCAATAAATGTCATCATATATTTATTTCCATCTGTAGAAGGAACAAGCATTGGGCCACATAATTCTGAATGAATAATTTCAAGTTTTCTATGTGCTCCAGAATGTGAATCATGAAAATATTGTTTGTTGTGCTTTCATAAGATACAAACATCACATTGCTTAAGCTTCCTAGGAATTGTAGGCAAACCAATAACGCCACTTTTCTTCAACATACGAAGGTTGTCATAATTCAAGTGTCCAAATCTAGCATGCCATAATAGACTTGATGGAAATGTGCCTTCATCATAATGAGAATTGTATGAGAAGTTTCGTGCACGAGAAGAAGTACCTTGCAGCTTAAGAAGTCTTTCTTCTTCTATCCCTATCATGACAAGTGAGCGATATGATTCTTTTTTGACCTCGACCTTGCCATCGAACATATGAATGCAGTGTCATTTCTAGAAAATGTGTACCAAACACTACAACACAAAGGAGGATTTTAAGACAATATTGAAGACAATTTTTGGGTAAATTGTCTTAACTGGAGACAAAAGCTAACTTGTGTATTGTCCCAAACATTGTCTTTAAGCATGTGTCTTAAATTAAGTTGTCTTAAAATATTGTCTCTATAAAGACAATAGATAACACAAGCATTTTTGTCTCTCTAGAGACAATAGTTGGGATTAAGACAGATTGGCTTTAAAGAGACAATGTCTTTGATCCTAACTATTGTCTCTATAGAGACAATAAAAAATTAGATAATACAACATCACTTTTGTCTCTTTAGAGACAATATAAAATAATAAATCTAGAAAAATAGCTCGCCATTGAAATAAATCAATATTAAAAGTATTTAAGTAAAAATAAGCTACAATATCATTGATTAATTCATATTAGGACACAGCGGAATCGAACCACCAACCTCCTGCTTATAAAGCATGCGCTCTTCCATTGAGCTAGCACCCTTTAAGATTCACAATAAAAATGGCAATAAAAATAATAGCTATTAATAACAATTTGGTTAAAAATAATAATAAAACAATTAAAATGAAAATAAAATATCAATAACTCGCAATTTTGATTAATTTCATTTCATTTATAATTACAATACAATTTCGAATTAAATAGTTAAAATAAAAATACATCCAAATTAAAATCACAACTGAAATTATATCAAAATCTCTCAAAATAAATTTAATAAAAGCACTTTACAAAGCCGTCACAAATCTCACAGTAAATTGAAAATGATACTTTTGAATGGAATGGTTGAAAACACACTAGCAAGATTTACATTAAAGTCACACCCAAAATAATAAAACAATAAAAACCCTTGCAACACAAAATTGCCAAATAACTTTGTAATTTGTAGAGATTTTATATCTCATAATTTCGGTGTATCTTTTTGCTAGGTAAGATATATATTATATATAATATATATATATATATATATATATATATATATATTATAAAATTTTATATATATATTATATATATATATATATTATATATATTTATATATATATAATATATATTATATATTATATATATATATATATATATATATGGGGGTTGAAGACACAAATAATTCTTCTTGAGGATATTGGATCTACAGGTGTGGGTGAGTTCACTTCTTCTGGGGTGAATTTTTGTGTGGTGTATATATATATATATATAATATATATATATACACACACACAAAATTCACCCAGAAGAAGTGAACTCACCACACCTGTAGATCCAATATCCTCAAGAGAATTATTTGTGTCTTCAACCCTCACAAATAGGTTTTTATATATTAATGTGAATAATAATAAATTTAAATTTAAATATATGAACCAACCGAGAATGAAAAGAATAAAATCAACACATACCAATCGCATTTAACAAACAAAGTGCTAAAGCTTCTTTCATCTCCAAACATCTTAGTGGAATGTAAAAAAAGTAATTGAAATTAAGGAAAAATGGTGATGAATGGGTTCGTGGGTAAACAACAAAAGTTCAAGGCCATGTTACACCACTCTCAAAACTGCTATCTAGATTATTGTAACATGATATGACAATAATATTAATCCCCACATTCAAATGGTACGCATAGATAGATATTAATCCAACTAGATGGCAACCCTAGATTTCTAGGTTTGTATACCTTTTTTTTAGCAGTTCAACCATTTCTGCCTATTTTTTAGACAAAATGATACATTAATAATTAGAACATATATTTTATAATAATAAAACAACCATTGCATGAAAAAATCAGTACATTCTATGGATCTTTATATCAATTATAGGTTTGTCCACAATACTCTTTTTTTTTGCAATTTCGTGTCCTCTTCTTTGAATTTTGTTACTTCAGCTTCCAACTCAATAGTATATGCCTACAAACAAGGAACAATCTATTCCTAGATAAAAATCTAGGAGCAAATACCAAGTTTGTCAAACAAAGGGTTTTGTTAAAATGTTTGTCTGAACATATTTGGGTTGTTAAAATAGAGACAAGGATCATAAAATTGATATCAATTAGCAAAAAAAAATAGTTATAGAAAAATCATTTCATCATGTTTCTCCAACAATAGTTTATCGATTAGAACCGAAATTCTTACAAAATAAGACAAACAGATTGCTATGCTTAGTTAATAGATTGAGGACAATTTACTTATCTTAAGTTTATAAGGGTAGACCTTTGAGGACAAGCTCACAAAACTTATTCAAAACCATCTCAATTAAGACCTTTCAGACAAGCACATAGCCAGAACCCTCTTTCCTTCAACTTTGTTGCTTCCTTTTGGAGTGTCCGGGTGGCCAAGTATACCATTAGGAGGGTTGGGATAATCTTACGTTATACCTTACGTAAGACATATATAATTGGGTAGGAAGACCCCTCTCTCCTACAACTTTGTTGCATCCTTTTTGGAGAACCCAAGGTCACCAGGACAATTATGAGAAAAACCAAAGGAAGACAAACCATGATATCAAAGATTTGTAAGTCACAAGCAAGGACCTCCCAACCCATAGTAAAAGGATGAGGACCTAACAAACACAGAGTGAACCATTAGTTTTGCGATCTTAAAATCCAACCAAAAATATGGAGGTCACTTGTGCATGCAGTCCATTAGAAATGGATTATATTTTACTCTTCAATCCTAATATCTTCCCTACTATGTAGGTAGGTACCTTGAGACATAGAATGGATCTTAACATAGATTTATATGTAGTTAAAATTACATTGTATAAATTGTAATGTTGGAGGCTTTTGATTGATCCAACAAATAAATATCTAAGACGTTAAGGACAAAATTACTCTTTCATGATCCTAAGATTAAAAAATATGATACTTACTATTTCATGAACCTAAAATTAAAACAAATGACACAAATGCTACTTTTACCCCTAATTTATGTAAAGCACAAAATGGCATGTTTTAGTAGAAAATTCAAAAATTATATGAAGAAAGACTGTTCATATTTTTATAGAAGATTCAGTGTCTCTCTTAGTGTCAGTGTCTTCACACTGTCATCAGTGATCAAAATTTACTTTTTTGCATCTCATGGTAGGAGTCCCATACTACTGAGTCAGTCCATTAGGTCATGGATTCACTGATGGTAGATTTTACATCCAGGTTTTCTCCTCATACTTTGTACTTACTGATCCTCTTTCATATTTCAGTCCTGGTTCATGATTTACTCTACAGTTTATCTTCTTAGGTCTTAGGGTTTGGTGTCATTAGGTTTTATGGTTTTATCATGGTCAAAGTCAGTTATTTCATGCCAATAATGATCAACAAGGATATGAGGAAACTAATAATCATTGTTAAAATCATAATTTATCAGTTGAGAATCTGAATGTAGTTCTCACCTCAAAACTTGTTTTGAGGTGAAAACAGAGTATTATGTTTTATTATCTTTCATCATGATGTAATTTATTGTTTCTATATGTAATATTTGTTCCCAAGCTCCTCCAAAACTTGTGATGCTGCCAAGTACCTGCCACTGCAAAAATCAAGTGATTTTGAGCATCAGTTCATTTGCCAAGCAAAAGAAAACAAGCATGAATAACAGAGCATTGTAAAAGACAAATAGACATTATAAAAGTAGGTTTTTAGAAATTAAAATCAAAAGGTGAAGTTATATAAACCCATCTTCCTATTTGTCATCCTGTTGTGTCATTATTGAAGAATTGAAGAGCCAAGAAGAGAGCAAAGGTCGATTTTCAAGCGTTATTGAACAAAAAGAGCAAAAGCACTGTGTTTTTGAAGTTTTGGAGCAGCGCTGCGCTTCTGAGGGGTGGTGTTGCACTTTGAAGTCCGCGCTATACTTCTACCAATTTTTGCAGTGTAAAAATACACAAGCGCTACACTTTCAGGCCGGTGCTGTGCTCCTATAGGTGGCCCTTTGCTTTGTCCAGTAGAGTCCCAAATCACCACAAAACACTAATTCCATTTCCAATTTGCCAAGTTTACCTCTCTTGGAAGTAAGTACATCAAAATCTCTTGTGCTGTAAGGTTTTGTACATCAAGATTTTGTGATTTTTCACTCTAAAAATCAAAACCCTACTTTCTAAGGCAAAACCCTAGTTTCCCTACAAATTGTCTCATGAATTGAAATCCTCACTCTACTATTGTTTTCTTACACTATCCACTTTTTATTTCTCCCTACACTCCACTCACATTCTCCCTAAACCACACTCCCACATCCATTCTCCCTAAACCCTATTCTCACACTCTCCCCAAACCCCCTCATCCATACACTCTACCCATTCCATCCTCCACATCAATTATCCATAACTAGCCATATATAACCATATTGTTCACAGCCAAAGGAAAACAATGGAAATAGAGAGTGACTATGAGTATGAAGAAGAGACACTTAGTGATAGCTCCATGGAGAGACATAGACAATAGAGGAAGCCCCATAAAGGTGGAAAAATCATCAGAGAGGAGCCCACTAGCTTGAGAGAGTTACAGGCCTACCCACTTGCAGTTTCTTGTTTCAGGCATCAAGCATGTTTTGAATTTTGTGAGATGGTGGAGAGAGTTTAGTTTCACCACGAGTTGGCCAGACTTTTTGTGACTCATTTGCATAACAATGAGGTAACACTTGCCAAAATAACCTTCACAATATGATCAACTGTCATTTCAGAGGCCACTAGAATTCCTAATGTGGGTGAAAAATGGTACAAGGGTCAGGACCTTGATGAGAGTAACTATGAGCCTTATATCAAGGCTAAATATAGAAATCAAATGAAGAGGTTATTCCCCTTTAAGTTTTTGGAAAATAGCTATGTGCCTTTGATGAGGATTATTATCAAGTACTTCACTTGTGAAGGTAGGTTCTCTGGGTTGTATGCATATCATATTAGACTCCTCATGCATTTCACTAGAGTAAAGATGTTGAATCTCCCTTACTTCATGTTTAGAAACATTGAGAAAATGGCACATATTGTACAGAGGAAATCATACCCCCGATAGTTGAACAACATATAACATTACTCTTTGATTAAAATCATTGTTCTACACTAGCTTAGCCTTCTTAACATTCCATGGGAGACATTCATTGCTCATGAGAGTTTCAAAGGTCCACAGATCCCTTCGCCAGTGCATCAAGAAGAAGGTTGTCCTTCTAGCTATGGAGAGACAAGGGAAGAGGCCAAGGAAACTTAAACTGCTGAGGTGCCAGTGTATTTAACATATCAAAGAGGCACAAGGAGGATTTTTGTAGCTGCTAAGCAAGTGCTTGCTGCACAAGGTGTGGAAGGGGCCTTGCTTTCATCATCAGTCCACAGGAAAATGTTTGCTTCACAAGGTCTGGAAGGGACTTTGCCTTTGTCATCAAGAAAAGAGGTACACGTTGAGCAGCTGAGAAAAGGCAAGGAAAAAGTGCAAGAGGAAGATCTTGGTGATGAGGAGGAAAGAGATTTTGATCACATTGATCATGAGGAGCCACAACAGCACTTTACTCATCATGGAGTTGATATCATTGACTTGGAAGCTTAGGATGAAGAAACTGTCAATGACATCATCATTCAAGAGAGAGAAGTTAAAATACAAGGTTTGGGGGACAATTTGGAGAGAGCCAAGTTCATCATCAACTATATAGTATAGGAAAACAAATAATTAAGTGACAAGCAAGTCCTCATGGAGCTGCAAATGATTAAAGCAAATAGGCAAATGGCCAAAGAGGCTCATGTCAAGTTTACTCCTATTGAGAAAGAGATTTAGAATGATAGGGAAACATGGCTTGAGAGGGTCAACATACATCTCGAAGGGCTGATTGAGAAGGCCAACAAGGATAAGAATATGCTCCATCACATGGCCTACCATTACATGACCCGCAACAAAATTTATAACATGAGGATCAGGAAGCTTAAAGTTATGTTTAGGAAGGACTTAAAGAGAAAAAAGGGGCTAGATAAGTTGAAAATATTAGCTGAAACCTCACTAGCCCATCAAAGCAGCTGATGGTGGTGTCCCGTGCCAAATTTGGGTAAGTTTTGAATAATTTCTGCATTTTTCAAATTTTGAAATCTTCAACACAGGAACCTAGCCTAGCTGCGCTTTTCCCTACAGCATCAGATGAACAAAAGGTTTGCATATTTGGATTCAGGAGGATGATAACATGCACCCTGGAAATTTTCATAAGTTTTGAAGTACATCTGGGTCACCAAAAGGTCCAAAAACTACCAAAAAATTACCTCTATGCCTCATTTTGGACACACAAAAGCAGTCTTGGGAGATTCAAGCTTTGAGGGGGCAAATGACCTCCACATTCAAAACGTTGAGTTGTTACAAAAACTAGACTTGAAGAGCTTTCCAATGAGCTATATAGGGCTCAATTCGCTTAAGGGAAAGGCCTCCAAAAGCAAGTGGAAAGCAGTGCTACGCTTTTGATCAGTGGCGCTGCGCTTTTGACCAATTTGCCTAGAAAATCAAATTTTCTCCTGTTTCCACTATGAATTAACTTTCTCTCTCCTCATGTTTGTTTTTATGATGTAATTGATCACATGGTCTGTAATTGTGATGGTAAAATAGTGTTAGAGGGTAGATTCGTTAGTTAGAGGTGGTTTTGAGGCTAATGAATCAGTTACCATGCTTATAGGGGCAAGTAGTTTGACTGTCTATATTCCGAGTCCATGTTTGGAAATGGTTGTAACAACCCCTCTTCTCATGGATTCGACCCCTGATGGTTAGGATGAGTGGTTTTGTTGTCTATATTATGTATTTTCTTTCTCATTTTCAAGGGTTGGATACTCTTGGATGCTTTAAACTATATTGTACATCATTGTAAGCAGTTTGGCAAGGAAATTAATAGGAGTTGTAGCTATTTTTATGGGATACCGGTGGTATGGTGCTTTTGCATAGTTTCTTCTTTTGTTATTAGTTTCTCACATGTTTTATGTATGTCACAATCTATTTCACTGCTTCTAGCTGAATGATGTCAAGATAGATAGGTAGAATTCATTGTTTACAGTGCTCTGCCTTGGGAAACCATTTAGTATTCTATGTTTTTCTACTGATTGAGAAGGATACATGATCTTTACATGCCCTCCTCAGCTACTCACTAGTATTAGACATCTCACCTCACTTAATTTTCAGTGCTAAAGCCTATACCTACCTTGCCCCATAAAACACCCTGTTTTCTGACCTAATTTCCGAGACCCAAATTGCCTAGCTCCATCTGATCCAACACAAAAACCAACAAATTCAATGAAAAACCCTAGAGCTACTATACCTAGCATAAAATATTGTTCATGATCGAGTAATTTTGACTAAGATTCACAAGGAGAGAGCCCTCTCCTGACCTGGTAGGGCTAGCTACTAGGTTAGGCTTGGTTTGTGGTTATCGTAGGATTGCCTTCCTTCAGCCTGAGGTCAATCTAGGCTCTAACATGGTGGCAACCATACTGGGGAACAAAAATTTCATTACACCCCAGTACTACTAAGAAGTTCTGAACTTTGGATGATAAGTTTAGAATTCATTAGGCTGAAAATTGGAAAATTGTAAAGCAATAAGAAAGTTTTGAGAATTTGAAAACACTGGTTTCAAGAAGATACATGAGGTGCAATCCCAATCTTGATCCTCCTCCTGTAATTGAAAATCCTAATATCATTTTGCGGATACCCAGACAAGAAAGTTCACCAAGCCCTAGACCTATTTTTAGATCTCATTCATCCCTGTTGAGTGGTTGTTCCTTGAAGATCTCCTTTTTGACAAGTATTTTGATCTCTCTCTATTTAGAACCACATCTGATAGTGAATTGTTGAACATAGTCCCAGATCCAGAATTCACCAGAGAACTTGAAATCCAACGAGCCAACTTGTGAATTAACCAAAACCTTCTGAATTCCCCTCAATTATCCCTCACCACTGATAGACTCCCTGAACTCTCTGAAACAACCTCAACATCTTTTAGTTCGCCATCATTTCTCCATATTTCTGAAAATCATCCCTCATCTCCATTCATACCTTCACTCCCTCATCAGCCTATCACTACCCCTCAAACACCCATCACCACAGTTACATCAACTCCCCTTGTTCTCCCAAATCCCCCAGTTACCCCAACACCAGTTCCAAATCCACCACGAGTCATGGCTACCCGATATACACCCCTCGTTTTGCCTCAAAATCTGGATGATATACCTGCTAATTACCAAAGTAATATACCTCTTTTCGATGCCACTCAAAGTATTACAGTGTAACAACATGTTAATAGGATGAATGACTTCTTTGACCTTCATGAAGTAGATGTAGAAAATGTGTCCATGAGATTATTTGTACAAAGTTTTGGAGGCGAGGTTCAGAAGGCGAGGTTCAGAAATGGTTTCGTGCCTTACCAGTAGCCTCTATCAATACTTTACAGGCTCTACATAGACAATTCCTAGACCGGTGGGAGGTACAGAAGAACCCACTCCAAATTCTATCTAAGTATGAAAATATCAAAAGGAATGTGGGTGAAAGTGTGTAAGATTCTTGTGTAAGGTTTTGTTAACACCCAGGTTGTTCCCTATGACTCCTAAGGGAATACGGCCGGGGTAACCACTAACCAACCTTTGGATTATAGATCCTAGCCCATCTATAATCAGAGAGGGCTCTCTCTTTGAGTTTCAGCTATGCTTTGTGAGTATTTTAGGCTAGTTAAAAGTTTCAGTTTCCTGTTTAAGACTTTGGTTGGTGAAATTTTGTTGTAAGAAGGGCATGAAGAGTGCAGAAAGATGCTAATCCATTGGGCATATGGAGACAGAAAAGTGAGATAGTTCCAGTGCCTGTGATGGAGAAAGTTTTGCTGCAAGGCTAGATGGCTATTGTTAATATAATTTCCGATTTAGTGAGTGAAACAATGGTAAGTGAAGCTACAGACATCGTGATATCAATTTGAACAATAATCTCTACTTAGTAGCATAAATGAATTACCAAAGAGTGACTGTGAGATTTTCAGAGCTTATTGGAGTAGTTAAGAATTCCAATTTAAATAGCTGAAATTATGGAAAACATTTATAGTGAAGATAGATTGAGATCAGGGTGTCTCCATGGACAAATCCTGAGCAATTATTTTTCTTTCTTTCCTAGATTTAGAACAACATGTGAGAGTCATGAGTTAAAACAAATAACAGAAAACATTAACAGAGATAGAGAAACACTTATTATATCAAGCCATAGCACTAGAATCCTGTAGAGTTCAATGGTTCCAATCACAGCATGCACCAGTAAGACTCAGTTTCTGTAAACTCCAAGCTTTATTTATAACATCCTTCTGAAAGTTACAGCCGATTTCTCATTTCTTCATAAGAGAATCACAAAACCAACAACAACCCCTCGAAAGTTTGTGTGAGGGGGGATATATACAATAGGTTTTACAAAATATCTGAGTGCTGAGTCATTTGTTATATTAACTATGCTCACCAACTTTACAAAATATCAGATAAGAAAGTTATTACTACTCTGAATGTAAAATAAATGGTCTTTAATATTGTCAGGCATCTTCTTGATCTTTGGAGGAGACTGAGTCGGTTGAGCATTTCTACTTTAATGCTGTCTGATGTGTCTTTATTCTCTGTCATGCTGTAGCTTTTCTCGGCCCTGTTACCTGTAGCTGTCATTGTTGCTTTTGGTGCCCGAATCTTCTTGTTGAGTTGGCTCATTCCACCTTTTTCAGTCATAGTATATGCAACATATTTTCCGAATGTGATGACTTCTATATTTTGATGTCAAAACTTTGATGAAACCCCTTGTTTATAATAATAACTGTATCATTGAGGTCCACCATTCCTGCGTAGGCAATTGATGCCTCAAAATTGCATCTAATGTCTCATCTGCCTCTGTGTATTTGTAGAAGTTTGGAGGCACTTCAAATAAATGGCTGATCTCATTCATAATAAAAAAC
>APFE030425943.1:24730-38159 GCA_000404065.3 Pinus taeda
AAATGGGTAATTATATGGGCTCATTTTGCCTCTTAATTTGACTTAATCCACCATTCTCATTAGTTTATTGCATGTTTTTTATTATATTTATGCTAATAGAGTGAATTGGGTAAGTCATTTTTCCAAGTAGTCTAATGTGTGCTTTATGCAGATTTTTTGGTCAATTTTGGACAAAGTCAAAGGATTTATGAGCAAATGGCAGCAAATATTCGAGAAAAAAAGGGAAGAGGATTTGTAGGGGGGGTCTCCTTCATTTATGACCCCTTTCCTCAAATCCTCCATCAGCAACTCAGATCACAAGCAGCCACATTGATGCATTCGAGGGGCAGCCGAGAAAGTATGGAAGGACAGCTGTTTATCTCCAGTTCTGGGAAGCCAAGCTCCTTGATTTTAAGAAGGATCTTAGGGGAATCCATTTGTATAAATAAGGGGGCTTAGAGCCTCAGTAGGTTAGCCAATCATTAGTAGAATTTTCACACTTTTTTGCAACACTTGTTCAACTCATTTTCGAGCTTCCTTTTTTAGAACAGTTTATGTAATGTGACTTTTATTTTTGATAATGGAGATGAAACAGTTTTTGAGCCAACACTGACCTCTTTCAGAGGGCTGAAGCTCTTGGGTTAGGGCCCAACCCAAGCTGCCTAGCACCTCTTGCCTTGTACTTATATGTTTTTTTCTTCAGTTCATGAGTTAATTTCTGTTACATAGATTCATTTTACTTTGTTTAGATTAGGTTTCTTTTGATGGTTTGCATAGTTGTTTTTGTTTTAGTTGCTCAAGTAGGTTAATGTAGTGACAGACTGAGATTCAAAAAGGGAAACAACAGGCCCCGATCTCCTTTCTCCCTTTCTGGGACTATTATTTGAGGTCAAGGCACTACTATTGCCACCAAAAACACAGTTTTGCTCTCCAATGCAATTTCTAGTGGGATGACTTGATTTGGAAAGATTAATGTCTTTCTTCATATTCAATTACCTAGATAATTTCCTATCCTTTTACAATATATCTCTCTACATTCTTTTCTATTCAAATGTTATTGTTCTGCATTTTCTGTTTGTAGGTCAGAAATTAGGTGAAGCTAGAGAAATTTCTGTTTTCATGGCATAGTTAGTCATTTCTTTAATTAGTTTTTGTAAGTAAATGTGCAAATATCTTGTAGGACACCTTAGCACAACATACATCCATAATGTAGCCAACACCATCTCACTTCTCATAGATTTTCCAAGTCATTTGCAACATTTCGCCAATCTACCCTAATTTTTGCGTTTCTCCATAAGCTTCCCTCTTGCCATTTGAACAAATCCAACCATCATGTTCCCTCTTGATCTTCCTTGACAAGCTCCATACACCTCAAGACCTTCATCTAGCCTTTAGTTACCATTTTCCATCATTTTTCCACCTTCAAAACTTCCAAAAATAGCTCTCGACCTCCTCTTGTAGATCCTCCTGTAGATCCCCTACATCATCCTGTAGAATACCCTATAAGTGGGTTTTCGAAATCCGATTGCAATGGAACTCTTTTGAAGGGTACTAGGGACTTCTTAGGACCTCTCCACACCTTCCTCCACCTCTGCCAAAACCAAGTCCATCTTCCTTCTCCACCAAACCTCTGCATAATCACAACCAGATAAATTACAAGCATAATAATTTCACATAAAAACACTCAAAAGCACAAAAAGGTGTTTTCTTCTCATTTCTTTTCATAAGTAACTTGAATAAATGTAATTTACCTTTTTCAATAGTCAATGGCACTCATTGCATCAGTTTCTATCTCTTTTTCTGCAAAAGTAGGGTTAGTTTGATAAATTAGGTTTTGTTAGGGTTTGCCTTACATTCCGGTCTTCTTTCTCTTTTTGCAAATAGAATAGCCTCTATAGAGTTATCTTTATTTCATCATGGTTAAAAGCTTCTTCTAGAAATTCATAGAAGCTAGCTTGAGATCCTAGTGATCTTGCGCTAGCTGACCAAGTGACAGCCTGTAGTAAGAGCTAGTACTTGAGCATACAGCACCATTGCTTCCAAGTTTGTTACGAACTACCAGGTTGATAAAAGTAAAGTAGGAAGCCCCAAGAGTTTCAACATTATCACTGTAATACTGGTACTCACCACATTTTTTTGGCGTTGTTGTCGGGGAAGCATTAGAGTATTTTGTGATTACCGCTTTCTTCTATTTTTCTACTACAACATTCTGCTAAGTAGTCCATTTCACCAAAATTAGAGTAGTTGTTTCTTTCAATTTCTGCATTTCCTTGCTTTCATTTCAATTCTAAAATTTCCATTTTAGCAAAAGTAGATTAGTCATTTCCCTGCTTTCATTTCAATTCCACAATTTCCATTTCATCAAAAGTAGATTAATCATTTCCTTGCTTTCATTTCAATTATGCAATTTCCATTACAACAAAAGTAGATTAGTCATTTCCTTGCTTTCATTTCAATTCTACAATTTCATTTTAGCAAGTTCATTTCAGTTAGTTGCAATTTGTTTGTTCAATCAATTTCAGTTTTGCAAATACAAGTAGAAAAAACAAAAATCACCCAAAAAGAGATTTCCTTTCACGCCACGTAGGAATAGAGATAATTCAAGGAAATTCCTACGCAACACCCCCACCACATCACAAAGTCACCCTTCTCTCTTATTCAGTGGCAATGATCCAAAAGAACCTATAGGTGAACAACCAGAGATATATAAATATCCGATAGTAGAAGAAGAGGAAGAAACAATCCCTCCTAAGACCATGGTTGAAAACAGAAACGTTAGAGGGAATGGGGAAAGAGTAGAGGGTACCTTTCCCATCCGAGAGACCAATGAGGACACTAAAATGAAGAACACAATTCCTTCAGCCTTACCTCACTTCCATGGGTTGACTACTGAAGATCCTGATACCTTTTTGTTTGAATTTGTTGTTATCTGTCGAACCTATGGCTATGTAGAAGATGAGCAGAAGTTGAAATTGTTTCCTTCTACCCTCAAGGATGTAGCATTGCGCTGGTTCATGGGGTTACCTGGCAACAACATCACAACTTGGGCTCAGATGCAACAAGCCTTTAATAACAAATACTGGGACTGTTGTAGGTCAAAGGATACCAAGGAATAAATCTTCTGAATGACCATGGGAAGCGATGAATCCTTGGAAGATTATCAAGAGAGGCTTCAACTCAGTTATAAAAGGGCCAGCTGCACACTTGACCCCAAATCTTTGAAGTTGGTCCTGCTCAGAGGAATCCTAGAAGACCTTCTAGATACCCTCCATTTGTTGGCTCGGGGGGACATCTACCAACTACCTTATGAAGACATAAAGACTGCGTTTAGAAACCATTCTAGGGCAGCCAGAAAGAGAGGTAGGGGAAGTCAACCCCTAGCCAATACATCCTCATCCAGTTCATCCCTTAGAGGTGAATTTGGAAATCTGCTGGAATATTTCAAGAGCGAAATGATGTAGACTCTTGCCATGCAAATGGATACCTTGCATATCAAAAGGAAACAAGAAGAAGCAGAAACGGCCTTGGTCATTTTTTGTCCTAGGTGTACTAGAACGCATCCTAGGAGTGAATGTCCATTGAACTCTATAGAAGTGTGTTCAGTCTTTGAAGAAGACCATTCTACAAATCAATGCCCTTCCTTGCTCAGACTTAAAGGTGCACACCAGGGGGTAGAAGGAGCCACTGAACCACTCTATTTCATGAACCAAAGGAGGCCACATGGACCTAGACCTTACTAGCAGGGAATGTAAGGGACATCCCAGACATATTACAACCCCAATCAAGCCACTTCCATTCCTTCTTGGGGTCCCCCTGCTCATCCTTCCTAGTCCACACCCCCTCCTTGGTCATATCCATCTCAATATCATGCTCAACCAGTTGCTCATTCATTTCACTCTTATGCTCAGCCACATCCTCAGTGGAATGCACCTCATCAGGGGTGGAGGCCCCAGTACAACTCTCCTCCCACTCTTTTGCCTCCACCACCTACTCAACCACAATCGTTGCCCCCTGCTCTACCAAGGAAACCCCAAATACCTGCTCAACCAAACCCAAACCCGAATAACAGACAGGCCCAGTAGGTGTATAGTGGGGAACCATCATGACTGACCTATGTTGTGGAGATTTAGAAGATTAACCTACAATCTGGGAAGGTTCTCCCAGATAACCAGCCTCCTCCTAAGGAGGATGAGGAAGAAAAAGGGGAAAGTGAACGAAAAGCCATTCCACCCTTTCCTAAGAGATTATCTGGAACAACACAACCTACCCTAGAAGAAACTAAACTTCTGAGAGAATTCAAACAATTATGTGTATAGATACCACTTCTCCAAGCCATAAAGGATGTGCCTATATACAACAAGATGATCAAGGAGAAGTGCTTTAGGAATCCAAGAAGGTGCAAGAGAGATGCCCCAACTATCAATGTCATAGGACAACTGTCCAACCTGATGTTGGGGTAGGTAATCTGTCTGAAATATCTAGACCTTGGAAGCCCTGTAATCGATGTCCATATCAATGGAACCATAATCCCCCATACCCTGATTGATCTAGGGGCTGCCATTAATGTGATGACCAAGGACATTATGCTCAAGCTCAACCTTCAGGGCTCCCTGATAAAGACCACAATGGTACTATAGTTAGCAGATCGCTCCACCGTGACCCCTGAAGGGATTGTGGAAGATGTAATGGTCTCCATCAATTCTTGAGAGTACCCTGCTGATTTCCTAGTCCTCCAACCAAAGGCAAAGCTCACTAGGTATCCTCTCATCCCGGGAAGACCCTAGTTGGCTACTGTAGATGCCTACATCAGTTGTCGAGCTGGGAACATGACAATCAAGAATGGGCATATGTCCAAGCAACTAGTCCTATATCCTCTTGCCCAACCTTTGTTAGAACATGATTTACCTCTCTAGTTGGAGGAAGAAGATGAGGATGAAGTCCATTCCGCACCATTGTGTGCAGTGGAAGCTACCATGGGGGGGGAAACCACAAACCTAGGATGATCTTATTAAAAACTTGATTCAGAATCCACCCCCCAATGTGTTGCCATTAGAAGAGCTAGTGGAAGAAACCCAAGCCAATCCTTTAGTTGATCTGTGTAGCTGACCCGACCTCTCTCTAAGTTAAGAATATGGAATTAAGCCTAGAAATAACCTTGAAAATCAATTCATCCCTATCCACCTCTCAGGAGAAAGAATTGTGTAGCTTATTAAGAAACCACTTGGATGCTTTTGCTTGGAGCTATAAGGAGATGAAGGGAGTGCACCCTTCAGTTTGTAATCATCACATTTACATTAAGGAAGATTGCAAACCACTTAGGCAGCCTCAAAGGAGGATGAATCCAACCCTTAAGGACATTGTCAAAGAAGAACTGCAAAAGTTACTCGATGCAAGATTCATCTACCCCATATTTAATAGTGAATGGGTCTCTCCTTTGGTGCTAGTGCCAAAGAAAAATGGGAAGTGGAGAATCTGTGTCGATTATCGAAACTAAACAAGGCCACCAAGAAGGACCATTTTCCTTTGCCTTTCATAGATCAAACGTTAGATGGCCTGGCAGGGAAGAAGTTTTTCTCCTTCCTAGATGGGTTTAGCGGGTACAACCAGATCCAAATCAACCCAGAAGACCAAGATAAGACCACTTTCATTTGTTCTTAGGGTACCTTTGCATATCGGGTCCGTGCTTTTGGATTGTGCAATGCTCTCGCCACTTTCCAGAGAGAAGTATTGAGTATATTTGATAAACTGGTTCATGATGCAGTGGGAATCTATATGGATGACTTTACCCCTTATGGTTCTAACTTCCAAGAAGCTTTGTCTAACCTGGGAAAAGTTTTGGACAAGTGTATTGAAATAAACTTGTCCCTCAATCCTGAAAAATGTGAATTCTCGATGACTGAAGGGACCGTGCTAGGTCATGCAATCTCTCAGCAAGGATTATAGGTGGACCCCAACAAAATTGCCATCATCCAAAGGGTCCCACCTCCTCAAAAGGTAAGAGATGTTCAAAGTTTCCTAGGTTTAGTAGGGTATTATACAAGATTCATTAAGGATTTAAGTAAGCTAGCCTCTCCATTGTTTGGTCTTTTGGGGAAAGATGTTGAGTTCATATGGACTGACAACTGTCAAGAAGCTCTGGATACCTTGAAAAGTAAACTGGTGACTGCCCCAATTTTGCTAGGTCCAAAATGGGCCCTTTTTTTACCACATTCATACAGATGCCTCGAACAAAGCGATAGGAGCAACCTTAGGGCAAGTTAATGAGAAGCTGCCTTATGCCATATATTTTGTAAGTAAAAACTTGTCGAAGGCAAAATTAAACTACACTATAACCGAAAAGGATCTCTTAGCTGTAGTCCATTCCCTAAATAAATTCAGACACTACATCACTGGCTATCAAAAATTTGTACACACTTATCATGTTGCAATTAGGTATTTAATGAACAAACCTGATATAAATGCTCGCATTATTAGATGGTTTCTTTTATTGCAGCAATTTGATTTAAACATTGTTGATAAGCCGAGTAAGGAAAATGTTGTTGCTGATTTTTTTATCTAGAATAGATCTATTTGTAGGTGAAGAAGGAATTGTGGATGTCAAATGCCGGATGAACACCTATTTTTTATCTCAATACTCTCTCCATGGTTTGTTGATATAGCAAATTACTTGGTTTGCACACAGTTCCCACCACACCTATCCTCAAAAGAGAAGATCAAGATCGTGAGGAAGACTGCCCCTTTCACTTGGATTGGGGGCTATCTCTTCAAACTTGGCCCAGATCAGGTTTTGAGAAGATGTGTCAAGGAGGAGGAAGTTTTTGACATTCACCTAACCTTTCATGATGGGCCTCGTGGGGGCCATTTTGCAGCAAAGAGGATTTCCTTCAAAATTCTGCAAGCAGGTTACTATTAGCCCACTCTTCATCAAGATGTAAGGTGATATATCAGCCAATGTGACTGGTTTCAAAGGATGGGGAAACCTACTGCAAGGGATGAGATGCCCCTGCAACCTCAAGTGATTTCGAGCCATTTGAGAAGTGGGGCATGGACTTCGTGGGTCCTGTCAACCCTCCTTCAAAGAAGAATTATTACATCATCATGTGCACTGATTATCTAACAAAATGGGTAGAAACAAAGGCAATCAAGGCAACAACAAAAGAAAAAGTAGCTGAGTTTTTAAGAGAGAATATATTATATAAGTTTGGATATCCAAGAGAATTAGTCACAGATCAAGGGAGTCAGTTTACCTCCAATATGATTGAAGACTTGCTCACACATCACAAAATTAAGCATAGAACTCCACCCCTTACCATCCGCAAGCAAATGGATAGGTGGAAGTCACTAACAGAGCTTTGGAAGGGATTTTGACCAAGGTAGTGAGAAGTAGTAGAAAAGATTGGGCGGATCGATTGGTTGAGGCCACCTGGGCCTATAACACCACCTAGAAGACAAACATAGGGTTCACACCCTACAAGTTGGTCTATGGGAAGAAGGCTTTGCTATCAATAGAATTTGAATATAACACACTAAGAATGGCAGCTCAGCTAGACCTAGATCTCAGCCATGCACAAAAGGAAAGGTTACTCCAGCTAAATGGATTGGATGAACAGATTGCAGGCCCTTCTCTACTCAGAGGTAGTCCAGCTTCAAAGGAAAATATGGCATGACAGACACCTCAAAGAGAAACAATTCCAGGAAGGAGATTGGGTGCTGCTATATGATTCAAGGTATAAAGATTTCAAGGGAAAACTAAGGACAAGATGGTTGGGACCTTACACAATAGAAAGGTGCAATGACAATGGTTCAGTGCTAATCAAGACCATCGATGAAGAAGCCATCCCCATATTTGTCAATGGGCATAGGTTGAAAATCTATACGAAGCCCCTCTCCAAGCAAGAATTCATTGAGAATCTGAGTAAAACATTGTTGGTAGTGGAGCAAGTCTCTACCTCCACTCCACCCACACCCTAAAAAAAATGAGGAGAATAAAAGATCCCTGGGTGAAAACCTCCCCTTGGAGGCAGCTAGGGCAGGTAGTTAGGGTGAAAACCTCCTGGAGGCACCTTAACTATCTCTTTAAAAAAAAATAGAGAAAAAGAAAAAACAGGAACAAAAAAAATAACTTCTTTTGAATGCATTGTAGATTGCAGGAGGGCCACAGAAGAAAAAGGGACATGGCCAAGCTGAATACACCTCTGATAGAATATTTCTCCATTGCTATTATCTTTTCCTAGTCCCTGGTCTCACTTGTAAAGGAAAACTATGAATCCTATAGGAGGCTTTGAGCATTCTACAGGAGGCTCCTGTAGAAATCACAGAGAGCTCGAAATCAAGTGAAGAAAAGGATCAGAGGGCTAGAAACTTGTCTAGAAGACCTGCGGACCTGCCTACCACCATTCATCCTCCTAACTCTCCATTCCATACCTACACCACTATATTTCCACTCACTTCTTTCTTCCCTGCACAGAAAACATAGAAATCATGTTTCTTTTGTTTTTTGAAAAATAAAGAATAAACAAGCAACATCCTTAACTTAACTCTTGCCTAGTGCATACTAACTACTTTTCCTTGACTGATAGAACCTTCCTCAGCTACCTCTCTAGTCCCTGCTCAAGCCTCAACGAAATTTTTTAAAGGGAGAAGCAGCTACAGGAAATCCTGCAGGATTCCTATAGTAGTTGATCCCCTTAAAATTCGAGCTCTAGAGGCAGGGTCAGTGCAGCCACAGATGTATAAAACGTGCAAGGAGCCCAGTCCTAATTGTATATCACCAGTACGAGATAACCAAGCCACCAATTTAGAAGCCACAGGCACCAGCAGCGGAAATCCATGGATAAAACACCAAAGTCTGAGCATGCAACAACACAGTAGCATGCAATTCTCGACTAACAGGTAAGTGACTAAACCCATTCCTCTATTTCATGGGTATAATTTAAAAACTGCATGGACAAGTGAGATGGTTGTGATTAAATGAGATTGGTGGCTAGCTAACTGGCCACTCTCATCCAATCCAAACATCGCTCAATAGGTGCAATCAGCACGTGTGTTCAGTCAACTCGAAAAAATCTCAAAACAGGTAGTGGCGGAATCTAACACGAATGATTGAAATAATTGTGGCAGGTGGCATAAAAGTTTCATCATGGCACTGAAGTAGGGACCAATGGTCCAAATGAGGGTAACATACCCTTCCTACCACCTCACCTCGTCGCCACAAAATTTTCCCATATGCTTAAGTACGCTGTAGTCGACCGCCTTCACCACCTTTGTTCTCATTTGTGTCGATGAGCACTCGACTGTAACAACCTACCTACCACCTCCAGAGTCTCGAAAAAATCGCTCTCTATCAGTTTCTGAACCCTTCTACTTATCGGACTCTACAGGAGCGCAAGCACATTCCTATAGGAGCCTTTCTAAAGGAAGACCAGCGAGAAGCACCGCAGAGGAAAACTCAAGATTTCATGACAAATTCAAGCTGAAAAAGATAGGTTCAGTAAAACCCACTCTGCATTTCCATATATATACAAATGGTGGTGTGATTCCAAGCAAGGTATTGAGTTGAAAAGGGAAGGAAAGTGAAAACAGAGTCTGCCTGTGTTTATTTTTTTAAATATATACAGTTTCTCCATTTGCTTTTTACACTGAAAGATTGTCTCCTTCTCCTCTATGGTATTCTCCTATGTAAAGAAATGATGCAACTCTAGAAAATAAAGCCTGTAAAGAGTGAACTTGCATTGGGTATCTTCTTATTTTGAAAAAGAAAAAACACAGTTATGTATGTTCTCTGTTTTTTTAAGATATTGTTTCCCTCAAACAGATAGAGAAGTAATGTGAATCTAGAGAATAGATTTTGGAAGGAAGAAAGTTGAAATTTGTTTTTTTTTTTTTTTTTTAAAGAACACAAAAACTCTCTCCCTCTTTCTTGAAAGAAAACCTCAGTTGTTCCTCTGTTTTCGGGATTGAAACTTGCTGCCTCCCTCTTCAACTGAGATATTTCAACAAAATCTAAAACATCATGACAGGGGGTTTTATGAGGAAGGAACCTTTGAATTCAACTAAGTTGCATGAACATCCAGAAGTGGTAGCCCTCTTCACTAGAGAAAATTGGATGCCTTTCCTTGAAAAGTTGCATGGGTATGATGATGAAGTCATAGAGGAATTTATATTCTCTTTAAAACCTCACTCAAAAACCCATGCCACTGTCCGTTTCAGGGGTCTAACTATAGACATCACCCCAGAGTTCATCAGCAGGATTACAAGTCTCCCACTTGGACTACCCTAGAGCAAGGAAGAAAAACCACTGGGTCAAGTTCCCAAGAAGACCTTCTTCCAACCTAATGAACATCCTGTGGAGGACAAGAATGGCATCAGGAGAACAAGTATACCTTACCCATGGGATGAGGTCAGTTATCATATTATGAAATAAATCTCCTATGAAGGAAGATACAACATAGTTTATGGGTACCATTTCAAACTGTTACATGAACTCAGATATGGCATGGACCTTCCTGCATCTAGAAAACTTAGTATTCCATATTTTCTCCTCCAATTCTTAATAGAATCTAGCACCAAATTTAAGGCATGGGTTCCAGACCAATTGGCTCACCATGGGCTAATTAAATTGCTGGTGGAGGATGCCCTCCACACTTTCACAATCCTCGTAGCCTGGGATATTTTCAGAAACATGACTAAAGAGGATGATATAAAAACTCTCACCTATGAACTTAGTCTGTCTGAAAGTGAAGAGGAAGAACAAAAAGGAGAAGCTGAGAAGGGAATCCATGAAGAAGAAAAGAACACTCAAATGCAAGAAGAGGAATGCCACACAAAAAAACATGACACCAGATAGGAAACCAGATAGAAAAAGGGAAACATGACACCACCAAACATGAGCCTAAAGCAAAGAAGAAGAAAGAATCAAAAGCAAAAAAATGTAAAACCACAGCAGAGAAAAAGAAGAGGCCAAGAATTGAAAGGAAGAAGCCTAAGATAGTTCAGAAAAAGGTTGCCACAGGAAAATCAGAAGCTAAGCATGCAGAGGAGCAACCAAAATTAGAAACAACAGAAGAAAAACCAACAGAAATAGGAAAAACAGTAGATGAAGAAGAAGAATCAAAGCAGGAAGAAGTGTCTCCTGAGACACTAGCAAGAGAGGCAGCAGCTGCTCTTGTTGCACTTAGTACTCCAGCCAAGCCCAAAGGAAAAAGGAAGAGACAACCATCTATGTACTTCAAGGCTCAAAAGAGCACCAGAATAAAGATGGGAAGCCTCGACCACCTTCAAAGAAGCCCATCATCATTGAAGATGTCCCTACTGCAAAAGAGGAGGAATCTCCATCCAAAACCCCCATTACCTATGAAAGGGGCAGCCCTAGAGATTCTACTTGGAAAGAAAGGATCAAATTTATGGACTCTAAAACAATCCTATAGGAGGCACATAGTGCTCTATAGTAGATATTGCAAAGCTTCAAGAGACTGAAAATCTTGAAAAGAAGGAAAAATGATAGACCTAGGAGAAAGATAAGGCAGAAGAGATACTAGAGCCTAACCCTCAGCCTAATTTAGGCTCTTATTACAACCTCTGGAAGGAGGGAAAATCATCCCACAAAAGTTTGCAGTCCCTATTTTCTTTGAGCTGGAAAAGGAAAGAGTAAGGACCCATACATGGATACAAATTGCAAAATTAAAAGGGGTGGAAGACATTGGGCACATGGAAGATAAATTGAGAAAAATGGGCAAAGAATTGAGTATGGTTAGGCATACAAAAAGCATTAGAAGAGCTCAATTGGAGGCAGAAAATGAAATGTTAAAAAAGTAGCTGCAAGAAAGGGAACCCCAGGCATAAATGAGCTGTTAATCTTAAAAATACATTAGCAGGAAAAGGAACCCCAGGCTGAAGGTGAGATATTAATAAAACAACAACAGGAAAGGGAACCCCAAGCAGAAAATGAGGTATTAATCTTAAGAAGGCATCTACAGAAAAGGGAAGCCCAATTAGCCTGCATGGCCAGCTAGGTTATTGCGGCACTACAGTGTAGGCAGCTAGCTAAGTCATATGTAGTGTACCTCAAGGATCAGTGGCTCCAATTTCAAATCAAGACTCTGGCCCAGAGAGGCACCATATCTTTTCGGGATTATGGCCAATTCATGGGTCTATGTGATCACAGTTTAGTTGAGGACAAAGCGAAGCTGACAGAGTTTTACTTACACAACATGGCCCTTACTGATATGAACCTATGGGATCCCAATGTTGTGTTAGGAGACTTGCAGTTGATGGCCATGGCATCTTGGATGAGCCGTGAAGAGAAAAGGGTAGCAGAAATCCAGAAAATGATGGCAAAAGAGCTTAATGAACCTCTGATGATTAGAGAAAAGCCAGTAGACCCCATGGCTCTCATCTATGCCCACCAACAACTTGCAGTTAATCCTCAAAGTGTCCCCAAATATGTTGATGAGCAGGCCCAGGCTATTGCACATTTCAAGGACATGGAGAGATTGCTTAGAGATGACTGCGTTAATGCCTGCATGAGAAGGTGGAACACATTGCTACACAACCTATAGATCAAGGAGTATCACTCCCCAAATAGGATGAGGGAAGCCATGAGGAGAGTGCCACTGTATAAGCACTCTATACAAAGCATGTAGGCCAATTGGATTGGCCTCAAATTCAGTCCTCCACTGCTGCTAGGACTGCTGGAAGGAGTAAAAGAGGAGGAAGAATAGAAACAGTGGGAAGAGGTGGATAGAAAGGTAGGATTCCATGATAAAGAGGAAGATATCACATCAAAAGCATAGGATGTCAGAGAATCTATCAACGCCATCAAGGATGAAGAGTTAGACTAGTTGCTCAGAGGATGAGCAACCCATTCAGTAGGGGGTGATGATGAGCCCCAGAAATGGGTAATTATATGGGCTCATTTTGCCTCTTAATTTGACTTAATCCACCATTCTCATTAGTTTATTGCATGCTTTTGATTATATTTATGCTAATAGAGTGAATTGGGTTAGTCATTATGCCAACAAGTATAATGTGTGCTTTATGCAGATTTTTGGTCAATTTTGAGACAAAATCAAAGGTTTAAATGAGCACTTGGCAGCTAAATTCGTGGAAGAACAAGGGAGCGGATTTGTAGGAAGGTGTCCCCTTCATTTATGGGCCCTTACCTCGAATTCTCCACCAGCAGCTCGAAGTTCAAAGGCACCAAATCAATTAGCACAAGGGCAGCCAAGCAAGTCAAGTAGGACTGCTATTAACTACAAGTTTTGGCAGCCGAGTCCCTAAAGTTTAGGAGGATTGTTGGGGTCCTCAATTTGTATAAATAAGAGGGCTTAGGGCCTCATTTTGGTTAGCTAGTAGTTATTCATTTTGGTTAGCTAGTAGTTAGTCATTTTGTATTCATTTTGTAGTCATTTTGTAGTTCGATTTTTAGGCAGTAGATTAGCTTTGCTTTCAG
>APFE030425943.1:38169-58248 GCA_000404065.3 Pinus taeda
CTTAATCCACCATTCTCATTAGTTTATTGCATGCTTTTGATTATATTTATGCTAATAGAGTGAATTGGGTTAGTCATTTTGCCATGTAGTCTAATGTGTGCTTTATGCAGATTTTTTGGTAAATTTTGGACAAAGTCAAAGGATTTATGAGAAAATGGTAGCAAATATTCGAGGAAAACAGGGAAGAGGATTTGTAGGGGGGTGTCTCCTTCATTTATGACCCATTTCCTTGAATCCTCCATCAGCAACTCAGAGCACAAGCAGCCACATTGATGCATCTGAGGGACAGCCAAGCAAGTAAAGAAGGACTGTTGTTTATCTCCAGTTTTGGGAAGCTGAGCTCCTTGATTTTAGGAAGGTTGTTGGGGGACTCCATTTATATAAATAAGGGGGCTTAGAGCCTCATTAGGTTAGCTATTCATTATTATAATTTTCACACTTTTGGGCAGCACTTGTTCAGCTCATTTTCGAGCTTCCTTTTTGAGAACAATTTATGTAATGTGACTTTTATTTTTGATAACGGATATGAAACAGTTTTTGAGCCAACACTGATCTCTTTCAGAGGGATGAAGCTCTTAGGATAGGGCCCAACCCAAGCTTCCCAGCACCTCTTTCCTTGTACTTATATGTTTTTTCTTCAGTTCATGAGTTAATTTCTATAACATAGATTCACTTCACTTTGTTTAGATTAGGTTGCTTTTGATGGTTTGCATAGCTGTTTTTGTTTCAGTTGCTCAAGTAGGTTAATGCAGTGACAGACTAAGATTCAAAAAGGCCAACAGCAGGCCCTGATCTCCTTTCTCCATTTCTGGGACTATGATTTGAGGTCAAGGCACTACTGCTGCCACCGAAAGCACAATTTTGCTCTCCCATGCAATTTCTATTGGGATGACTTGATTTGGAAAGATTAATATCTTGCCTCAGATTCAGTTGTCTAGATCATTTCTTGTCCTTTTACAATAGATCTCTCTGCATGCTTTTTTGTTCAAAGGTTACTGTTCAACATTTTTTGTTTGTAGGTCAGAAATTGGGTGAAGCTAGAAGAATTTCTGTTTTCATGGTATAGTTAGTCCTTTCTTTGATCAGTTTTTGTAAGTAAATGTGCAGATCTCTTGCAGGACACCTTACTCAACATACATCCATAAAGTGGCAAGCACCATCTTACTTCTCACAAATTTCCCAAGTCATTCGTAACATTTCGCCAATCTGCCCTAATTTCTGTGTTTCTCCATAAGCTGCCCTCTTACCATTTAAACAAATCCAACCATCATGTTCCCTCTTGATCTTCCTTGACAAGCTCCATACACCTCAACACCTCCATCTAGCCTTCAATTACCATTTTCCATCATTTTTCCACCTTCAAAACTTCCAAAAATAGCTCTCAGCCTCCTCTTGTAGATCCTCCTGTAGATCCTCCTATAGATCCCCTGCAACCTCCTGTAGAATTCCCTGTAAGTGGTTTTTTGAAATCTGATTGCAATGGAAGTCTTTAGAAGGGTGCTAGGGGCTTCTTAGGACCTCTCCACACCTTCCTCCACCTTTGAAAAAACCAAGTTCATCTTCCTTCACCACCAAACCTCTGCACAATCACAACCAGATAAATTACAAGCATAATAATTTGACATAAAAAAACTCAAAAGCACAAAAAGAAGTTTTCTTCTCATTTATTTTTAGAAGTAGCTTGAACAAATGTAATTTACCTTTTTCAGTAGTCAATGGCACTCATCGCATCGGTTTCTATCTCTTTTTCTGCAAAAGTAGGGTTAGTTGGATAAATTAGGGTTTTCTAGGGTTTGCCTTACATTCCAGTCTTCTTTCTCTTTCAGCAAATAGAATAGCCTCTGTAGAGTTAGCTTTCTTTCATCATGGTTAAAATCTTCTTCTGGAAATTCATAGAAGTTGGCTTGAGCTCCTAGTGATATTGCGTCAGCTGACCAAGTGACACCCTGTAGTAAGAGTTAGTACTTGTGCATACAGCACTGTCTCTTCCAAGTTTGTTACGAACTATCGGGTTGATAAAAGTAAAGTAGGAAGCCCCAAGAGTTGCAACATTATTGCTGCAATACTGGTGCTCACCAGGCACTGCCCTTGAACCCTTGTGCACCCCCTAGACCCCCTGGTGGCAAACAAATGGGTGGAATTTCTGCCCCATCACAAATTGGGGTCTAATGCGGCAATACCTCTGAAAAAAGAAGATAATTAGGCCCCACACCCAACAATCTCCCACTTGGAGACTGATTATAGCAACTCCATTATTGTTCATTTGCTGGACAATGACTCCACTTTGGACCTCATTGTTTCTAATCTTCATCATCATACTTGAAGACCAATTTAAACTAAGCAGAACCTTAGTTTCTTCCTGGTTACAAATTTTGTTAACATATATGCAGGATTCTGGCTACTGTGTATCTTTTCCAACTTCAATTGTCCATCTTCTAACACTCTAACCATATGAAATGTTACTTGAGTTGTATATGTTTAGTCTTGGAATGAAATGCAAAATTCTTTGCAACAAGAATGGCACTCTGGCTGTCACTGTATAACCTGCCCAACTCCTATTTCTTACACAATTCATCTAGAAACCTTTGTAACCAAATCATTTCTTTACTATTTTTTGTAGTAACAACATACCTTGCTTCTGTCGTTGAGAGTGGAACAACACTTCAATTTTTAAACCCAACTGACAGTTGTTCCACCTACAGTAAACACACACCCTGTAGTTCTCATTTTTTTTTATCTTTATCGCCCACCATATCTGTATCAACATATCCCTGTAGAGAAATGTTTGAACCACCAAAGCATAATACTTTATATGCGGTACCTCTCAAATACCTGAGAATCCACTCCATTGCCATCCTATGTTCTTTTCTTAGATTGTTCATTGTTTTTCGATTTAAGTATCTTAAATTGTTACATGAATTATCGACTGGAGTTGGTAAGCTTATAAAGTGAAAGTGCACTATATATGCTAGAAGTCCTTTTTATTAAATCAGATTATTAATGTGCATGATTGAGTTATTGAAATTTACTTCTAAGGATGCAATTTATTCCTTAGATCTTACTCTTCAAAGAAAATGGATTTAACACATTGAATATTCCTACTCCTTTCTAATAAAATAAAAAAATGCACTTCACACTCTCAAAATGAAACTTAAAGCAAACTCACATTATCTTATTGAGAAAACTTAACTGATCTATTGCAACATAAATTTAATCTCTAAAAGAAGAATTAATCATCTAACATTCTAGCAATCCTTTGCATAAAAACCAAAAATTAAATTAACTTCTATTCAAAATGAAAACCACACATTTACTTATTATCAATCACCCATGCTTTGAAATGAAAACCATAAAGAAATCAAACATATTTTGAAATGAAATACTATAAAATGAAACTATAAAAAAATATATCAAGCTTTAAATGAAACACTCTGCAATAATAAGGAAATCTATGAAAAGCGATTACACTATCATTAACATCATTATATATCAACTTGAAAAAGGAACGATTAATGAAATATTGCTATTGTTGTCCGATTGAAATCAATACCGCAAAACGATTATAAAATGTATGAACAACTGCAATAAACAATATAGAAAAGTTATGAAAATGTAGAACCTTCACTATTTACAGGGACCCTCCACAAACAGGCAAGCCATAGAACTTCAATCAAACATTCAGCTATGCATTTAAACTTCAAAGAATTTTCTTCATTAATAGAGTAAAAACAGAGTCTTAAAACATTATTTTCGCATACATAAAAATCAATCCCTATTCATGTTTGTTGCATGGTATCTATAAAAGCCCATGCCAATAATTGTTCGAGGTTTTTACACCTAACTTAGCCAACAGAGTTCTAAATTAATATTCTAACAACTATCAAGATACTATTGCTCACGATTTTCTACATGGAAAAGAAAATTTTGAAGTGTAGGAATTTCGAACTCTCGCTCGCTTGTTGAACAACTACGTTGACTTTTCCCTTTGACCACGCAATCGAACAATCCTTTTGATGATTTGTTTCGAATGAATAGGATGAAATTGTTAAAGGGATAAATCTCCACTTATCCATATCTTTCTCCCCTTAGCTGGCACCTATGATCCTGGTAAACTATGGAATTGGCTACAAAAATAGAGACTAGCCACAGAATCTTGCGAATTCGGTAGCCAATACAAATATTAACTCAATAATAAGGAAAATTATTAAATATGAAATACAAGGCAATTAAATACCTTACCATGTCAAAAAAATTGTAGTTTGATGCTTATTGAGTTGATGATGATGGTCAAGGAAAGGTAAAATAGGTAAGGGATTGCGTTAAAACAAAGCAATCATGAGACTCAACATTCCCCCACATGAAGGCCATTGCATGTCCTCATCCAAAAATTCAAATCTTGAAGTATTTCTCTATCACTTCTCTCTCTCAGAAACTTGGGCTAGAACATCTAGGTTTGTCCTTCTTATCTTCTTTCTTGCAACTGTCATTCTCGGCTTATTGATCAAAATCTTGCAGTTTAGACTCATGACATTCTTTCTTAGAGATTCATTCTTTTTCTTTAACTTCTTATTCTCTTCATACCATAAGCCCATATGTAGAAGAATGTAATAATTCTCATTCCTTTATATTTCATTCTGTATTTTTAATGTTTCGTGTTCCTTCTTCAAATGTCTATTCAGTGTCTCCAACTCAAAGACTTCTTGTTTCAAAGTTTTCATGAGTAGAGGTGCTTGTGGACTATTAGACTAGATTTCTTTTTCATGGATTATAGAACAAAATGATTTTTTTGCAGCTTTCATCTCTAGAGACTCAATGTAGTCATGGATTTCTTGTTGTACTAGATCTATTTCTGGTGTTCTTTAGCCTTGGCGATGAACAGGCGAGATGAAAGTAGGTGATGGAACTTCCATTTTCTCTTCTTCCTCCAAATTAATAGTGTCTACGGATTGTTGAGATGGTTTTTGATTAAGCTTGGTGCTCCTTCTTACATTTGATGGAAGAGGTTTTTTAGTTTTAACCCTTTTCTTCCTTGCTTTAGTTTCCTCTGTTTTCTTGGATGTTCTTTATTCCTTTTTACTGGCTTTCTTTCTTCTAACAAATTGCCTTTTAAGGCTTCCTAAAATTTCTGCAATAGGAGTCTCATCTTTTGAATGTTCGTGTGGTTGTTATTGAGGTAATTTTTTAATAGCATTCTCAAGTATTCTCTTCCTTCTTGTTTTCGCTTTGCTGCTACTAGGTGACTCTTGATCATCCTCCTTAAAATGATTTCTAACTAGGAAGTTATCCTTATTATCTCCTAGTATTTCAAGGTGAAATTCAATGAGTATGTTTATAAGGCCATGGTGATACATGGTGTTTTCTATGAATTGGATCCTTTTTTGAACATTCCCAGACATTTTCCTTAAACTATTTAATAGAAAATAAGGAAGATTGATTTCATTTTCTTCGAAAGAATGTGTTATCAAATGAACGTGGTATAAGAACATACAACCAAATCCTCCTTCATAGGTGACAAATTTAAGAATTACTAGCAACAAATTTCTCCATTTACCCTTAAGTGTTGTACTAGGAATTCCTTTCTTAAAAATAGTGATATCCATACCTAGTTTTTTCAAGAAGGTCTTCCATTCTTCTCCTTCAATGCCCTTGTTCTCAAACCATTTCTCTCGAACTCTTGATAGTGTGGTAGCTTCATCAATAAGAGACTCTATCACTACAAACTTGATGTCTCCAATTTCAACCTCTACACCATCAAAAGCTTTGGCAAATGATTTAGTCACTTCCTTGTTAAAACCATCAAACGTTTCCATCAACTCTCGCCACTATGATTTTTGCAGCATTTCCTTCACCTGTAGATATCATTTCATGAATTTTCTTCCATTTGGTTATGTTCTTGCTATGATGCCCATGGTTGAGAATTTTTACCTTAGAATTTCTTGACAGGGTATGAGTTAGGGTTTCGGGATAATGGCTTTGGTAAGAGTATAAACGAGAGCGAGGGGAAAACAAGTGAAGTGACTGTTAGGGTATGAATGGATGTGAGTTGGACAATTTCAACAATGAATTCGGAATTTGAGATTAGTGTTGTGTAATGATGAGGGATAAATGAGTGATCTAGGACTTTTTATTTGATATGATAAGATATTTTCATCTCACTTTCAGCAATGATGGTTTTTGAACTGGCAGTATATGGTCTTTTTAATTCATACACTAATGTTTTGACCCTTATTATTAAATTAAATATTTACATACCTTTTGAACTGATTACTCCTTTTTTAATTGCCTTTAGGTGCTTCTTAGGATGTATTTGATCATTTCTTCAATTGCTCCAATTATTAGTCCCTCTCAAACATCAGCTGCAAAATTCTATCAAAGCTACAAATTCTTAGCAATTTGTAGCTTATTTTATTCTAGAAGAAGAAAGAGGGGATAAAAGAAAATGGGAATGGGAAAGAAAATTTAGTATGCCAAATAATTACTTGTTTTCACCCTAATAATTTGTATAAACATGCCCAACAGTGTTGGTTTCCATGTTGTATAAAAATTTATTTAATTTTTATTATTAATTATTATTATTTATTATTTTATTTTTTTTTAGAAAACAAAAAGAACTAATGAATCAAGTTGGAGGAGAAGGAAAATCCTTCTTAACCAACTAAAAATAATTGTTATCGTGCAAATGTTTGATAAACTCCTCCTTTGTCAATGAATTATGATAGATTCTTAATCGATGACCATTCACAAGAAAAGTGGTCCATTCTTCATCAATAGTTCTGATCCTATCTATGCCATTATCAGATATTGTTTCAATATCATAGGGCCCAAGCCAATGAGTTTGAAATTTCCCTTGGAAATATTTGAACTTTGAGTCAAAGAGTGATGCCCAATCTCTTGGTTGGAACTTTCTTTCTTTTATGTATTTTTCATGCCATCTGGATCTCTATTATTGAACTAGATTGGTTCTCTGGATTACATCTTGTCGTATCTCATCAAGTTCATTTAGTTGCTCCATTCTTTGTTTTTGTGCTTCTGAAAGATTATGACCCAATTTAACTATTGTCTTGAAAGTTTTTACTTAAAACTCAATAGGGAAAAGGACTTTCTTCCCATAAACAAGTTCATAGGGAGTATGCCTTATAGTGTTTCTCCATGTGGTACAACATGCCCATAAAGCTTCTAGAATCTTTTATGCCCAGTCGCTTCTATGCAGATGCACAATGTTGATGAGAATTGCTTCAATTACTTTATTGGTGGACTCCACTTGTCCATTTTCTTGTGGATGGTATGGAGTGGACTTCCGATTTTGATTTTGTACTCCTCCATTATCTTATGTACCAACTTGGATGTGAATTGAGTACCTTTATTCGTTACAATTTCCCTTAGGACACCAAAATTAGTAAAGATATCCTCAAAAAGAAATGAAACTATAGCATTTTCAGTGGCAAAAGGAAGTGCTTTAGCTTCTACCCATTTTGTAACATAATTAGTGCAAACAAGAATGTACCTTTTTTACCTCGATGGTGGATTGATTAGACCAACAAAATCCAAAGCCCATTTTTCAAAAGGCTCAATAAGTACCTGAGGTTGTAGAGGAATTTCATCAAAGGGATAAATTTCCCCATCCTTTGACAACTATCACATATCTTGACATACTCCTTGGCATCCTTAAAAATGGAAGGCCAATAGTATCCTAAGAGAAGGAATTTTTAGGAATTTCTTTTGTTAGCGAGGTGTCCTCCACATGGCTCATCATGAAAAGCTTTCAATATCTCTTATACTTCATCTACTTTAACACACCTTCGGATGATCAGATCTAGCCATGTTTTATACAAGTCTTCATTTATCCATGAATAAGATGCACTAATTTGAATTACTTTCCTTTTTTCTCAAGGAGATAAATATGATCATAACTTCCCTATATACAAATAATTAGAAATATCTACAAACCAAGGTGATTTAGTAGATACTGAAAAAAGATTTTCATTAGGAAAATTGTCGTCTATAGGTACATCATTATTATCATTTTGAATCCTAAACAAAAGGTCAACAAATATATTGTGTTTCCCAGGTCAATCCAAAATAGTGATGTTAAACTCTTGCAACAATAGCAACCATCTTGTAATTCTTCCATTAGTAACAGGTTTATTCATTAAGTACCTAATCGCAGAATGATTTGTATGTACAACAGTTTCACAACTAGTAATGTAATGTCTAAATTTATTGATGGCATGGACAATAGCTAAAAATCCCTTTTCTGTTACACTGTAATTTAACTCTGTGGGAGTCAAATTTTTACTAGTGTAATAAATGGCATGATTTAAATCCTTTTCTCCTAGTACAACTTTTAAAGTTGTATTTGAAGGATCAGTTGAAATGTGAAAAGGTAGTTTCCAGTTTGGTCCTCTAATAATAGGTGCTTCAGGGATTTTCTCCTTTAATGTTTCAAAGGCCTTTTAGAAATCAAAATTCCAATTGAATTCACAGTGTTTTGTGAGCAGTTTGAAAAGTGGAGATGCAATTTTTGTAAATTTTTCTATGAATCTTCTATTGTAACCAGTGAAACCAGAAAAACTTCTAACATCTCATTGACAAGTTGGAATTAATAAATTAGAAATAATTTCTACTTTATATGTGTCCATTCTAATTCCATTTCCTGAAATATGGTGTCCTAAAACAATTCCCTCAGTAAACATCATAAAACATTTTTCATGACCTAATGAAATATTTTCCTCTTTACATATAATGATAACTTTTTCCAAATTTTTAAGAGCTTCTTCAAAAGAATTTCCATAAACTATAAAATCGTCCATATACACTTTCGACAATCATGAATTAGATTAGAAAATTTTCCTAATACTGCTCTTTGGAATGTTGCAGGTGCATTAAATAATCCAAAAGGAAGTATTCGGTAAGCATAATTTCCCCATGGGTAGGTAAAGGTAGTTTTATGTTGCTCTTCTCAGGCTACTTGGACTTGATTATACCCACTAAAATCATCCAAGAATGAAAAAATTTCTTTCCATTCAATGTATCTAAAAGGATCTATGAAAGGAAGCGGGAAGTGATCTTTTAAAGTGGATTTATTCAATTCCTTATAGTGAATACATACTCTCCATTTTCCATTCTTTTTAAGAATGAATACTAAGGGTGAAATCCACTGACTGTCTGATATTGGATAGATGAAATTAACATTCAACAGTTTTTGTGGTTCCTCCTTAACAACTTACCTTATAATTGGATTCATTCTTCTTTGAGGTTGTCGAATTGGTTTGGCATTATCTTCAATGTAGATATGATGTATACAAATATTTGGAGCAATTCCCTTCATGTCAAAATATTCCCATGCATAGGTAGAGGAATGTTCTTGTAACATCTTTATTAATTGTTTCTTTTGAAATTATTCCAAATTATTATTGATATTCAAAGTTTTTCCTTGAAATATTTAAATTATATAATTGCCAAATTTTTCCATAGAATGCAAGGATAGTTGAGGCGATGATAAATATTCAATATTGCATTGTTTCTGAAAACTCTCACTAGATTCACAATATGATGAAGATTCATTATTTTCCATCAAATTCAAAATTTGATCTTCTTCATCTATTTGTGAAGTAGTAAATATTGGTCTTATATCAATGTCATCGTCTATCCATTCTTCATTTTAAACTTCTATTGTTGTTTTTTCAAGTGGATATAGTGTGAATTTCTTTTTTGAGCTCCCATCACAAATAAACATATCAGCAGATCTACAACTTGTAAAAGCATCAGATGTAGCTAGCCATGTTCTTCCTTGAATCAATGGATGTCCTCCTAAGTTATTCTTGGGTGTTAAAATCATAAAACTGACAAGATATTCCCAAGAATCTAAGGATACATATATATCTTTGAATACACCATCAGGTTTGATTACAGATCTATCTACTAATTGTAATAGTGTAAGTGTATATTGAAGATTAAGAAGTTTTAATTGTTTGTTTACTCATGATGTTTATAGCTTCTCCCAGATCAATCAATGTATTTGGGATCTCTACACCATTGATATGTGTTTTCAAAATGGGACTTCTTGGATCAAGATATTTCTAAATCGCTGTCTTACCTATCATGATATCTACAATTTTTCCAACTAGTTGGATTCTTTTGACTTCTTTTCTTTTTCTTCCTAGTCTTTTTATGCTCAATTCCCTAATTGTCTTTGCAAAAATTGGTATTTCCTTAATGCCTTGTAGCAAAGGTATTTTTATGCAAACATTCTTTAGTTCATCTAACATGTCATAATCAGGCAATATAATCTATTTTTCTACCCCTTCATCAATTTTTAATCTCTCAGGGAAAGGTGGTTTTGAAACAGATACTGAAGGTTATTGCATAATAGGAGTTGAGTTATTTGAATGTGTTGGAGTAACGTTTTTTTGAGTATTTTATTTTTCATTAAGAGACTTCTCTTCTTCAGAGATCTTTTCTTTTTCACTTTCCTTAATAACAACTGATGGGAACTTTTTCTCTAATATTCTACCAGATCTAAGTTGAACATTGTTTATATCTTGTGGAGTTATCATGTAAGTTTGGAAATTTTGTCTTTCCATATTTTAAACAGGTTGTGATTTTTATAATTGTTTGGATTTGGAAGTGATTAGGCAGGCAATTGGTTTGGTCTTTGAGGAAATGGTAATGAAAGTTGTGGATTCAAGTTGTGGGGTTGAGTTTGTTGAATAAGCTAAGGATAATATTGTGGAGGAAAAGTAGGATATGATTGTTGGAATTGTGGAAATTGAGGATATTGAGGGTATTGAGGGTACTTTTCATAAGGATTTTTCCATCCTTGTGAACAAGCTTCTGGCCAAGATTGCCAAGGCATTGGGGCAGTGCAATTACTTTGTGATGATTGTGCAAATTGTTGGATGTTAAAACATTGAGTTGTATTTGGCTGTGGATTCTACTGGGGTCTTCTAGAAATAAAATAAAGAGGGTCTACCTGATTTGGTACTCCTTCTTGATAGACATCTTTAAGACCTAGTATTGAGGGACATTCTTTTGTACCATGATTTTTCGCGCATATAACACAAGTTTCTACACTCTTTAAATTAAGAGGAAATTCTCTCAAGGCATGTTTCTTTCTGCACTTAGGGGAAAAAAATGGATAATGCAACATTTCTATCTTTTTTCTTGTTTTGTATTTTAAGGTTGTCAATTTTTTCACTAAGACTCCCTAAAATATTTGTTTTAAAATTATCAAGAAAATTTCCTAATTCTTCTCTCCTTATTGTCCTAGCTGCAAATTTATTAATCCTTGATAAAAGAGGATCTCTTGGAGTTTTCCCAGTTCTTGGTTTCCCTCTTGAAATGTGTACACATAACTCATAAATTTCTCGTAGTGATAACTGATAAATGTCTCCCTTACCCATTATATTGAGAAGATCAATCCACTCATCTCTTATTGATTTCAATAAGAGAGTTTTCAAAGTTTCCTCATATAGATTATTCAGTTTTTCCCATTTAACATTATAAGCAAATCTTTCAATGAAGTCTTCAAGATTTTCATCTTATTTCTGTACCATTTTAAAGACTTCATCCTTAATATTATGGGGCATGCAGTAGTCCTTATATTTCTCTAAGAATGTAGTTTTCATATGTTCCCATGTTCTTATGGAGTTTATTGCTAAACTTATAAACCATTTTAATGCTACATCCTTAAGGGTTGTAGGGAATAATTTCAACTTTTGAGCATCATGCAGATAATCATATGATCTACACAAGACTTCAAATTCAAAGAGAAATGTTTCAAGATCTTCACTCCTTAGTCCATGAAAGTTTGGAAGGATAGACAGTGAGATATTTTTCATTTTCACAGTTGTATCTTCATCGAGGATAATAAATACAAAGGGTTCTGGATTTATATCTTCTCCTCTCCCTCTTCCTCTTCCTCCACCTCTTCCACCTCCCCTATTTCCTCCTCTTCCTCCTCCAATCCTAAGGTGTTCGTCATTCAAATTATGTACCTTTTCTTCCCCTTCTCCATCCATTGTAGATTCTTCAGAACTAATATAGGGTTTTGGTTCCGAAATTGGGTTTTTATCTTCCTCTAGTTCCTCTAACTCTTCTATCAATGATTTGTTAAAATAAGTTTCTTCTTCCTCTTCTTTAGCAAAAACTTCTAGCTCTTGAGCTAAAAGTTGTTCTCCAGTTGAAGATAGGAAAGTTACTCATGTTGATGGGGATATGAAATCTTCTTCTTCTATTATGGCTTATGTTGATGAATTTGGTGAATCCCTAGGTTGGATTTCAGATCTTAATACCTTAGGGAGTTTGCATTGGTCTGTTATGGATGGAATTTGTGTTTGTGTGGGTGGTGTGGCACTACGAGGTCGTGGTGGCGTGAGTGATGTTGTTGGAATTAAACTCTTTCCTCTACCTACAAATCTACCCCTATAATCTCTTTCCATATGCATATCATGTTTTTGTTTTTGTTGTTTCTTTTTTTAATTTATCAAAATGAAAAAGACTAAGACTTCTATTTACGCTTCCCCAGAAACGGCACCAAAATGTTTGTCAATTTAATTGTCTTAAATTGTTACATGAATTATCGACTGGAGTTGGTAAGCTTATGAAGAGTGCAAGTGCAATATATATGCTATAAGTCCTTTTTATTAAATTAGATTATTAATGTGCACGATTGAGTTATTAAATTTACTTCTAAGGATGCAATTTATTCCTATCTTACTCTTCAAAGAAAATAGATTTAACACATTGAATATTCCTACTCCTTTCTAATGAAATCAAAAATGTTTTTCACACTTGCAAAATGAAACTTAAAGCAAACTCACACTATCTTATTAAGAAAACTTAATTGATCTATTGCAATGTAAAGATAATCTCTAAAAGCAGAGTTAATCATCTAACATTCTAGCAATCCTTTGCATAAAAGCCAAAAATAAATTAGTTTCTATTCAAAATGAAAACCACACATTTACTTATTATCAATCACTCATGCTTTGAAATGAAAACCATAAAGAAATCACATATACATTGAAATGAAAAACTGTAAAATGAAAGTATAAAGAAATCTATCAAGCCTTGAAATGAAACACTCTGCAATCATATGGAAATATATGAAAAGCAATTACACTATCATTAGCATCATTATAAATCAACTTGAAAAAGGAACGATTAATGAAATATTTCTATCTCTATCTGATTGAAATCAAGACTGCAAAACGATTCTAAAACGTATGAACAACTGCAATAAATGATAAAGAAAATTTATGAAAATGCAAAACCTTCACTATTTGCAGGGACCCTCCATAAATAGGCAGTCATAGAACTTCAATCAAACAGTTATCTATGCATTGAAACTTCAAAGGATTTTCTTCATTAACAAAGTAAAAACAAATTCTTAAAACATTATTGTCTCATACATGAAAATCAATCCATGTTCATGTTTGCTGCGTGGTATTTATAAAATCTTGTGTCAATAATTGTTGGAGGCTTTTATGCCTACCTTAGCTAAAAAAGTTCTAAATTAAGCTTCTAACAACTATCGAGATATCTTTTCTCACGATTTGCGTAGGAATTTCAGACTCTCGCTCGCCTGTTAGGCAACTACGTTGACTTTGACCTTTGACTATGCAAGCGAACAATCCTTTTGATGATCTAGTTTGGATGAATAGGAGGAAATCATTATAGGGATCAATCTCCACCTGTCCATATCTTTCTCCTCTTAGTTGGCACCTCTGATCCTAGTAAACCATGGAATTGGCTACAAAAACAGAGAGTAGCTGCAGATTCATGTGAATTCAGTTTCCAATACAAATATTAACTCAATAATAAGGAACATTATTAAATATGAAATATATGACAATTAAATACCTTACCATGTCAAAAACCTTGTAGCTTGATTCTTATTGAGTTGATGATGATGGTCAAGGAAAGGAAAAATAGATAAGGGAGAGTGTCAAAATGAGGCAATCATGAGGCTCAACATTCATGTACTTGCTTACAACTCCCACTGCATGCGGAATATTAGGCCTTGTGTAGACCATTACATACCTTTAGCTTTCAACTTTTGATCCATATGGAACTTTAGACATATAATCCATATCTTCCGGAGTCTTGGCACACATCTCCTTACTTAGTTTTAAATGGCTAGCCAAAAGTGTACTAACTGGTTTTGTATTCTGCATATTAAATCGTTTCAAGTCCTTTTGTATGTACTCACTTTGAGACAATGTTAATTTGCAATTTTTCCTGTCTCTACGTATTCTCATACCAAGGATTTATTTTGCAGCACCCAAATCCTTCATTGCAAATGAGTTTGCTAGTTTTCTTTTGAGAACATTTATTTCCTTCATGTTAGAACCTACAACAAGCATGTCATCTACATACAATAACAATATAATATAGTTTCCATCATTTTGCCTTTTGAGATAAACACAATGATCAAAGTGACATCTAGTATAGCCTTGTTCAGACATAAACCTGTCAAATTTTAGATACCACTGCCTTGGAGCTTCTTTTAAGCCATACAAGCTCTTCTTCAACCTTCACACTAGTTTCTCCTTCCCTTTGAGATCATATCCTTGTGGCTGCTGAATATATATCTCTTCCTCCAAATCCCCATGGAGAAAGGCAGTCTTTACATCTAACTGCTCAAGATGAATATCTTCTTCTGTTACTAGACTTAAAATAGTTCTGATTGAATTCATTTTAAAAATAGGAGAAAATATCTCATCAAAGTCTATACCTTTTTTTGTGTAAACCCCTTCACCACAAGTATAGATTTATACCTTTTTCTACCCATCTTCTTCCTTCAACCTGTAAACCCATTTATTTTGCAATGTTGTTTTACCTGCAAGAAACTTAACTAAGTCCCAAGTCTGGTTATGTACCAAGGAGTCCATCTCTTCTTTCATGGCTAACTCCCACTTATTCCTGGTTTCTACCTAAACTACTTCTTCATAACATGTTGGTTCATCAGAATCAGTCAACAATAGATAATATAATGAAGGAGAGTATTGTTCAGAAGGTCTACTTATCCTAGTAGATCTTCTAACAACACTTTCAGGTGTTTGAGGTGCCTGTTGTTGTTTTGGTCGTTGTTGTTGTTCTAAATGTTGATCATTATTATTTTCAAGCACCTTTATGTTTTCTAGGATCTCATCAGGCACTGTGTATTATCTATTTTCTTTTTCATGTTTCTTTTCTTGCATATGATTCTTATACAAAACCTTTTCATTGAATATGACATCTCTATTCCTAATGATTTTTTTATTTTCATAATCATATAAGCGATAAACAAAATCATTAACAACATATCCAGTAAAGGTACATTTCTTTGATTTTGCCTCAGGCTTTATTCTTTTTTATTTATTAATGTGGACAAAGGCTTCACAACCAAAAGTTTTTAAAAATGAGTAGTTTAACTTTTTGCTTGTCCATTCCTCCTTTGGAATACCTCCATCCAAGGAACTTGAAGGCCCTCTATTTATTAGATAAACAACATTATCTACAACATCTGCCCAAAATTGTAAAGGAAATCCTGCATGTAATCACATGCACCTTGCACACTCCATGATTGTCTTTTTCATCATTTCTGACACACCATTTTCTTGTGGTCTTCCTGGAACTATCTTCTCTCTATGAATTCCATGATCTGAAAAATACTTATCAAACTCTTTGTTGCAATATTCAGCTCCATTGTCTAATCTGTGACACATCAACCTTTTTCCTGTCTTATTTTCAACCAAAGCTTTCCGTTTCATGAAAGTATCAAATACCTCAATTTTATTTTGAATACAATAAATATGGGTTTTCCTAGTTTCACTATCAATAAAAGTAACATAATAATGAGAGCCATTGAGAGATGATACTTGAGCAGGTCCCCATACATTTTTATGCACAAGCTCTAATTTTTTTCTCTTCTTTTCTTTCCCAACTCTAAGGAATCTAACTATCTTTTGTTTTCCATAAACAAAATTCTCACATAATTCCAAATGAACATGCTTCAAACCTGGTTCTTAAGTGAAGAATATCATACCCTTCTCACTCATGTGCCCAAGCCTATGATGCCACAATATTATATCTGTTTTTATAGAGTTTAAAGCATTAACACAATTAGAAATACCATTGCATAAATACAATGTACCAACCTTTTCTCCTTTTGCTATTACCAGGGCTCCTTTAGTGACCTTCCAAGTTTTATCTGTAAAAGTAGTTACACAACCTTCACCTCCCAACTTCCTAGTTGAAATTAGACTTTTCTTCAAATCTGAAACATGCCTTACCTCCTTCAATATCCATTGGTTTCCATTCTTTTGCTTTATGAAAACTTTACCCATTATAATGATTTTGTAGGGTTTATCATCCCCCAGATGAACTTGTCCAAAATATCCTTGAACATAATCATGAAAATGTTTCCTATCAGGTGTGGCACAGAATGAGACCCCTGAATCTACCACCCAGGCATCAACAATATTTTCTAATCAAAGAATCAAAGCATATTGCAACACATCACCTATCTTACAGTCTTTCTTCAGGTGTCCTTTCTTCCCGCATTTCTAGCACATTATCCTTGATATGGACTTGTATCTGCCTTTCCTTGAATTATTTTGATATCCTTGGATATTTCCTCTTTTCATTTTTCTTCCCCTAGTATATACAGTCAAAGCATTACCTGATACCTCAATAGAGCTTTTCCCTCACATTTCCTCACTAAGGATTGCATCAACAACATCATTAAACTTTAAAGTACTAGATCCAGAGATAGAGTTAATAATGGCCATCACTAAACCATTCCAACCTTTTGGTAATGAGCACAGAAATAATGGAGCCTTAACTTAATCATCAAAAGTTACTCCTACAAAACTTAATTGACTGGTAACCGTATTAAATTCATTTAAATGATCAGAAATAGATCCACCTTCTGACATTTTCATATTAAATAAATTCTTCATAAGGAATACCTTATTTGAGGCAGAGGGTTTTCATATAGTTTGGCCAATGCTGACATTAAACCCTCTATTGTCATTTCCTCTGAGATATTAAAGGTTATTGATGCTTCTAGGCATAGTTGTATTGTTCCAAGTGTCTTTTTATTGATAATATCCCATTTTGTGTCTGTCATACTCATCAACTTCTTTGACATTCCGCTCAATGGTAGGTACAAATATTTCTGATACATATAATCTTCCATCTGCATCTTCCACAGATGGTAGTTTTGGCCATTAAATTTTTTCACCCTAAACCTACTATCTTCCGCCATTTCTCCCACTCAAACTAGGAACCCTTCTCTCTTGTGAGTTTATCATCCAAATAGACCTTCGACTCTGATACCATTTGTTATACAATTATATATTACAAAGCAATGGAACACATAAAATATTGCAGAAACACAAACACATAAAATGCATAAAACAAGAGAGACACAAATGTACATGGTTCACCCAATTTGGGCTACATACACAGAGAAACAACTAGTCCTTCCTTTTATAGTATCCAACAAAATGAAGAGATACAACCTACATCAGATCCGTTTTAATTTCCTATTCCCTTTAACACAATATCCTCTCTCTTTCTTGCTCAGAATATACATCTACATAGTCGCAATACAATTCCCTCATATATAGTGAGGGGTTACCTTCTAAGGCAAAATCCCTAAATTAAACATAACTTCTACCGTCAGATCATTTTCCTAATGAATGAGTTAAATTGACTACGAAGTTACAATGTTTTAGAAGGCAAGTTTGCATCTATTTTTAGCTTCGGGGGCATCCCACCCCCCCTGGACCCCCCTGGTAGCGAAAAAATGCGCGACGTTGCCACCCCATTATGAACTGGGGTCCAATGCAACAATACCTCTGAATAAAGAAGATAATCAAGCTCCATACCCAAAAAATTCCACGTAAGGTAAGTCAAAGAAAAACATAGAATTTTCTATGAAATTTGAAGTATAAATATTTAAGCTCAAAGTAAAGATATAACAATGCAAAAGTGTGTAAAATCATTAAATAAACAATCTACAATTTGAATCAATCAGATTGGCCAATGAATAAAGCCTGGGTGTGAATTTTAGTGACACTAGGCAATTTTGGCTTGCTTCACAAAAATGCACACCTAGCCTTAATTTCAAGGCCAAATTGAATGATTCAACTTAGAGAGTAATTTTTTTACTCATTATTAACATTAATTTTATACATAGAAGTTTTTGTTGTGCAAGAATATGCCAAATTGGATTGATTTTGTAGGGCTAAATTCAAGGTTTGTTTGCCTCAAATAAATGCACACCAGGACCTGTACTTAATTGAATGTGTGATAATGATCATTCTAATCTAAATATAAAAAAAATTTATGGAACATTGCATAGTCATTTTCATAAAGAAAATGTGATACATTGAAATCCAAGTTTGCTAGAATAGCAATTGATCATGTCTACCAATGATCACACTCATAACAAATACGAACTCTGAGGCCAAACCAATTACACTATTGGTAATGAAATTTGAAATAAGATATGATTGGACAATTAATAACCTTATTATATAACCTTGCATCATGTATGACAAATATCCTACATAACTATGTTTCCCACTTATACACCACTTTCACATAAGGTAAGTCAAAGAAAAACTTAGAATGTTGTATGAAATATGAAGTATAAATATTTAAGCTCAAAGTAAAGATATAGAGTAAGTGTGTAAAATCATTAGATTAACAATCTACAATTTGAATCAATTAGATTGGCCAATAAATGAAGCTTGGGCATGCATTTTAGTGAAGCAAGGCAATTTTGGCCTGCTTCACAAAAATGCATGTCCAACCTTCATTTCAAGGCCAAACTGAATGGTTCAACTTGGACAATAATTTTTTCACTCATAAATAACATTAATTTCACACAGAATTTTTTGTTGTGCAATAATATGAAAAATCGGATTAATTTTGTAGGGTTAAAGTCAAGGTTTGTGTGCCTCAAATAAATGCACACCATGACCTGTACTTAATTGACTATGTGGTAATGATCATTCCAACCTAAATATGAAACCATTTTGCGCAACATCGCACAGTCATTTTCATAAAGGAATTGTTATACATTGAAATCCATGTTTATCGGAATAACAATTGATCCTATCTGCTATTGATCACAGTTAGAACAAATATGCACTCCCAAGCCAAACCAATTACACTCTTGGTAATGAAATTTGAAAATGGGACATGATTGGAGAATTCCTAACCTTAGGATATAACCTCGCATCATGTCTGACAAATATCCTACATAATTATGTTTCCCACTTATACACAACTTTCAAACAAAGCAAGTTGAAGAAAAACTTAAAATGTTGCATGAAATATGAAGTATAAATATTTAAGCTCAAAGTAAAGATATAACAATGTAAAAGTGTGTAAAATCATTAAATAAATAATCTACAATTTGAATCAACCAGATTGCCCAATAAATGAAGCCTGTGCATGCATTTTAGTGAAACAAGGTAATTTTGGTCTGCTTCACAAAAATGCACGCCCAAGCTTCATTTCAAGGCCAGTGTTTTTTCCTATGAGGATATTTTCTCTTGAATTTTATGACAGCCCCAACCATGGTTCTCTTATAAAATCCATTGTAAATATTTTAAATAAATAAAATTTATAAAGTGGGGACTGAGTCAAGGACACAGATTCTAGAGTTGGGACGAGGTTGCTTGCTTGGGATATCTACGGTTTCTTGTGTGGAAATATGAATTTTTTTTGGGACAACCATTAAAGGGTTGGTTGGTGTGCCTTAATGGATTGGTTATGAATTTAATTGGGCTACAAGGAAGTACGCATACCATGTTCCCTTGATAAACACTCACAATGATCCAGATTTAAACAGGAACGCAATAAAATACAGAGATAACCATATACACAAAGATGCAGCGGAAATAATACTTCATTTCATTAATGGAGAATACTGAAATATGCTTACAACCAGAAATAGAAATAAACCAGCTAGGGCGATGGTAGCTTATCTCTGAGAAGAGATGTGTGGCTACATGCCTCTGAACTATGTTACAATGAGGCTCGAAGGCCTATTTATTGTTGAGAAACAATGAAAAA
>APFE030425947.1:4615-19985 GCA_000404065.3 Pinus taeda
CTTGTGTTTGTGTTGTTCTCTTTGTGTGCAGGTGTCCATTCACGGAGATAGTGGAGGACTGTGACCGGCCAAGACAAAGGAGTGTGGGCAACGTCTCTTCTACGAACAAAAGCGTTGGAACTCAAGTAGGTCTTCATCACCTACCATTTATTTGCAATTAGGAACTTGCGTGATAGTATTGTTTGATTGTTGCTAGACCCGTTCTAGGCTAGTAGGGATCACATCTATCCGTAGAGGGGATTTACCTCTCCAACAAGATCTATATAAACAAAGCTCATCACAAGGAGAAGAAAATGTGTTATGTTCAAATGCCCCCGAAATCCTTCTACAATAAGTTGACATTAGCACTAGCACATATCAATGAATGTTGAGGTTAGGAAGGTGTTCACATGATTATAGCAAAGTAAAATAGATTTTCCCCCATTATATTCGTGCTTCACCTATTTGAATTAATATTTTGGTTTGCATGTGTTAATATTTGTGGTTCCAAGATAGAGGAGTCTTTTTGTTATTTAATTTGTGTAAATTTCTATAGAAAATCTAGATCAAAGGTTTGAGGAGGAGATCTTTGTGAAGCTCACATCACCAACAGAGTTAGGGATTGCAACAATTTTCGAGGTAATCTTTTTCTATTTCTCGATAGATCCTTGTGCATGCTTGGTGATTGTTTCTTTAACTTTTCTTATCATCCACACACAAATGTTTTAGGAAAAGCTTTGTTTCTTCACAACGTCATGCTAAGTTTAAAGTTGAAATTTCTCTCTTGAACATAATTTGCCACTATACTAAGGATCCCTAATAAATAAATTTATTTTCCTATTTTATTTCATTTTTCTTGGGAATTTGTGAACTTTAGGTGTTTTACAATGGTCATTATTCATATAAGAAACTTTGTTTCAAAACCCACTTCCTTAAACGTCCTATATCTAAGATTTTCACATGTCTTTCACACGTCCAATTGGTCCAAGGTAATGATAACTTTTATTCAGTAGCCCTTTGTTTTTCTAGAGAGGATTGATAACCTCTCTCTTTCATTTCAATATAAAGTGATAGGGAATTGAATGAAATTTTCAATGGTTTTTGAGAGATAAGTACACTTTGATTGGGAATTGGAAGAAATTTTCAATGGTTCTTGAGGGATTAATCTCATACCTAGTCTCTACAAACCCTAGTGATGAAGCTCATTAATAGGTACATTATAAGTGTCATGATGCCATCCTCAGTATTTATAACTATCTCTTTATCCCATTTTTTTACATTTTTTTTATATATGCTTAGTGAGAAGGGTAAAAGATGTTTTCTATATCATGCGGCATAATATTGTTTAATTGCATGAAATTGAGCATTTTTTAGATGATTTCTATGCAGGGGCTCACAGTACACAATATGGAGGGATTCTAGGTTTTGTCCACCTCTTTAGCTCCCTTAATGAGTCCAACAACACAACGCTCTCTCTCATCATCTCGAGGACATTGGCAGCGAAGCAGGGGAAGTTAATGAGGAACAAGTTCCACCATTATTGGGTTGTGGGAGACAAATATTCTAATTTTATAGGGAGGTGATAGTAGCTTCCCTCTTGTATAAATAAGCATGTAAATGATTTCATTAGATTTGGAGTTTTGTTTTCATCTAGGTAGCTATTGAGCTCAATTACTTGGCACTATTATTTTTTACTCTTATGTGATGTATTAAACATTGATTCAATGATAATGAGAAGTTTCTTATTGCTTCAACATTGATTTAGTTCAAGAGGGTTGAGGTTCTTAGGTTTGGGCCCAACCCTAGTGGATTGGGTCCGTGTTGTGTATTTGTATCTCTTTTTCATTCTAAGTGCTTATTAGTTTGCTGCATTCCACTAGAGAATAATTGATCAAAAATCTGTGATTGCAACCTCTACCTCATCTCTCTCATAGGAGCATGAATAGAAAGATTTACAAGTAGAGTACAAAAGTATTATGTTTATGATTTCTTGGAAGAATATTTATGTTGGTCATCTTGTTTTCCATGTTCTTTTTTTTTTATAGAAATAATTATGGAGTATTTATATTCATCTTGGCCTGAATGTCGAAAATTTGATTACATTGAGGATGTATATATCCTATTGCATCTCACTGCTAAGAATGAGAATGCAGCTGAAGCTTGAAGACTTCTTCCTTGATAAGGAATCTATAGATTCAATTTCAGATATTTTACCCACTTGAAGATACAAACAAATATATTTAAGAGCAAGCAGTAAAACATGGCAATAGTCTGCTTATGGGATGGGTTCCCATGATTCTTCTTCATCTTTCATCTTAACCCAGGCAGAGAGGAGGGCAGCTTTGTTGGCTTCAATGTCCACCTTTTTATTATGAGTTATGAGCACATGGTAGTAATTCAACTTTTGAAAAGCATTTTCCAAGCCCTTAATTCTAGATATCAGCCTTGCTAGTTTAATATCCAAAGCTGGGGATTTGGAAACCATTGTGTTTATAATGATCTCAGAGTCACCTATAACATTACCTTCACTCATATTTAAATCTTTGAGGATCTTGCGGCCTTGAAAGAGGGCCAAAGCCTCAGCTTGAATGCTATATGAATGTCCAAGCCCCCAAGCAAAGGAATGATTTTTTTTCCCCAATTGGATTTACAACAACACCTCCTACACCAGCTTTGCCCGAATTTCCCTTTGCTACCCCATAAAAAAAGATAGAGTGCCTTGAGTGTGATTTGAGCGAGTCTTGAAAGTCAGTTTCACATTTCCTTATTTTCCAGTCTTTAAGAGGAGGGACATTTCTAACTGTTGATTGAAATTGCAAGTCAAGGAATGATCCCCAAACAATATCTTGTTGGCTGAGATTAGAATCATCTTTTATATCAGTCAAGTACTCCTTTAAATGACATTTAATCTTGATTTTTAAGGCCTTGTAATTTTGATTAGTATTTCTGAAAATTCTTCTGTTTCGTTCTAGCCATATATGCCAACAAATAACCTTTGGAAGGACAGCCCATGCAGTTTTGATTATCTGATTTTTAGGAGGTGGGCCACGATATCTGATTGCCCAGTTAGGAAAACGATCAGCACTGGAACAAGGAAGCAAAAAGTTGGGATCCAAGTTGTGAATAAAGGAGAACGAGATCTGCTTAGAGAAGTTGCATTCAAGGATTAAATGGACTGTTGTCTCTGCATTTTCGTTGCACAACGAGCAGATGGAGGGACCATAGAACCCTTTCCTCTGCAATATGTCATATGTTAGGATTTTTCCATGGCAAAGAAGGCAAGCAAAGAAGTTGACTTTGGGCCATGAAGGAAAACGCCAAACACCCTGCCAAAGTGCTGGGTCAGGGGGGACGTATGGCCTCTCATTTTGCTTGGCATATCCCATGGAGACGGCGTAGCATCTCAGATTCAACCCCCAACATTTCGAATCTCTTTTCCTCATGTGCGTGGGCGCCAAGCCATGAAGGGGGTCAAGTAGCATGGACCATTTGTTGATCAGATGAGCCGACACCTCAATACGTTTCCAACCTGCCCAAACAGAATTGCTCCAAAGAGAAATGTCCCACAACGAACACAACCCCTCTCTATCCATCCAGCATCGCAGCGCTCTAATGGAGGCTCTGTCTTCAATTAGGTCCATATTCATGATTTTATCAGTCCATATTTTGATCTTTTTTCCATTTCCTAGGATCGAGAAGGAGTGCGCATTGATTAAAGGAGCAGCTTTAACATACAGTTTAAGGAAAGACGAGTTAGGAAAATGAATCACATTGTCTAAACAGCTAGAACGAGGACCTCTGAAATACTTTTTCCAGAGAGCCAATTGAGCCCACCCAGGCTTGGGCACAATGATCCTCCAGATACTCTTAGCTGCCATAGCCACATTCTACTGACAGAGGTTTTTGAAATTCAAACCACCCTCCCACAGTGGCTTGGAGATGGTTTCCCAACTGATAAGGGGAATCTCGTTTTCATTCTGTTTTCCTCCCTTCCAAAAGAACCTCCGCATGAACTCTTCCATTTTTTTTAATATGATTGCCGGAGCGAGAAGCCCAACAAATTGAAATAGAGGGAGGCTGGTGAGCACAAATTTGCCAGTAGTGTTGAGCCAAGAGTAACCCTAGGCTTGAATCCTAGTCTTGAATTTTTCAAGCTGAGGGAGCAAGTATTTGCTTGGAGGTCTCTTATGAAAAATAGGAAGGCCCAAGTATTTGAAAGAGGTCCAAGAAGAGGAGGCTGCCAAACCCAAAAATCTAGAAATAGCGGAGAGTAATCTGGGAAAAGTGTTTGAGCTGAAGATGTGACATTTGTTCTTATTTACAATGTTGCCTGAGGCCTCAGTGAATTCATCCAAAATTGCTTTAAATTTAGAGGAAGAGGAAAGAGAGGTAGTACCCAAAAGCAGAGTGTCATCCGCAACTAAGGCGTGATTTATGTTTTTGACCCCTCTTGCAATACACAGTCCATTAATATCTTGATCTTGCATCTTTCTGTCTAACAGGAAGTTGAGAACAGAGGCTCAGATGACAAATAGAAGAGGGGAAATAGGACACCCCTACCTAAGCCCTCTCGAAGCTTTGAAAGAATCAGTGGCTCTTCCATTTGCAAGAGGAGAAATCCATGGCTCCGAGATGCATGCCCGGATGCATTTAATGAAGTTCGCTCCAAAACCAATCTTGCTCATGACTTTTAAAAGAAAGCTATGATTTACTCGATCAAAGGAATTTTCTAAATCAAGTTTAATCACCATACCTTGTTTTTTTAGAAGAAGACTTGAATGAATTGCCTCTTGAACAAGGGCGAAGTTGTCCACGATCTGCCTTCCTTGGATGAAGCCTCCTTGATTCTCCGGAATTATTTTGGGAAGAATGAGCTTGAGTCTATTTGCAATTACTTTGGTGATTAACTTGTACCCAGTATTGCATAAGTAAATCGGACAGAATCTGTTGAAGTTGTTGGCGCCTTTTTCCTTGGGAATGAGGGCTAAGAAAGCGGAGTTTGTGCTGCCTCCTATTTTCTGAGTATTTTGAGACTTTTGAACCATTTTGAGAAGATCCTTTTCAATAATCGGCCAACAAACTCAGAGAAACCTGGCAGAGAATCCATCCGGCTGAGGGGCCTTATCTGGATCCATATCAAAAAGGGCCTTTTAAACTTCATCTTTAGTGACTTTGGCCTCAAGGATCTAGTTCATACGAGGAGAAATTGCAGAAGGAATAATTTCTAACATATGTGAGTATTGGTGTGGATCCTTATCTTCACTATACAAGTTTTGAAAGTGAGAAAATGTTTCTTTCTTAATGTCTTTAAAATACTTGTGAGTGTCATTATCCTCCTTAATCTCAGAAATAGTGTTGAAGCATTTCCTGGCCTGGCCTTGTTTGTGGAAAAAAGCAGTGTTCCTGTCCCCTGCTTTGAGCTAGAGGTTTCGAGATTTTAATCTCCAGTATTCTTCTTCAACTAAGCAGGCTTTATGAAAGCACTATTGCAGATGAGCCTCTTGGTCTAACAGCTCCTCTATGACTATAGCATTCTCCATACGAGTTTGATGAGAGGCAAGAGAGGCTTTAATGACTTTTCTTTCTATATCAGGGTTGGACAGGGTTTTGACCCATCATTTTAGAACTCCTTTTACCCTTCTAAGATTTTCCTCCCAGATAAAGAAAGGAGATCCTTTGAGAGGCTGACTCCAACAATCCTTGACTGTTTGCATGAAGTCTGGCTCCTTGACCTAGAGGGGACTAAATCTAAAGGGAATAGGACCCAGATCAAGATGGCTAGGAGCTCTAGCTTTATGGGCTTATGGTCTGAGATGCTGCAGCAAGAATGTGCATTCTGGGTTCTAAGCCTAGTAACAGGTAGGAGAATTAAATGAAAAATATATCTAATATGGCAGCAATATGACGAGGGCCCAATCTTTTGTTAGACCAAGAGAACTTACCGGAAGAAGGTTTAATATCCAGCAAGTCCTAGTCCTGCATAAGATCCTCTACCCATTCCATTGGTGGATTTCGGACTGCGCTCCCTCCCCTTTTTTCAAACGAGTGAAGAGTGAGATTGGGGTCTCCAACAATAATTATATTTTCTAGGTTTATCAAGTCTGCTTGGTGCCTTATAGAATCCCCACAATCCTTTTTTTCCCTGACATTAACTAGAGAGTATACATTGAAATGGCAAAAGATTTCCTTAGTATCCATATTCTGCATTTTCAGTAGCAACGAGTGAGTATTTAGCCTCAAAGGTGACTACAAATTTGCTGGCATTCCATAGAGTGCCAATCCCTCCTGAGGCGCCCCAGGCAGAGATTGCTCTTGCTTCACTTTTAAACCAAAGTTTCTTGCTTGCTTGCAGGAAGACTATGTCTTCTAGCTTAGTCTCCTCGACGAGAAGTATGTCTGGAGTTTTTGTTCCTATTAAGCTTCTCATGGCTTCTTCCTTAACTTTACTCCCCATACCTCTACAATTCCAGGAGATGACCTTCATTATTTATGTTTCTAGTGGGCTCTCTTAGAGCCTTGGGGCTGATTTTTCAACATCCTAGGCTTTGAGGCTAGCAGGTTTTCCAGAGTTGGCTGGCTGCCCTGTAGCTTGTCTTTGTAAGTCTCTTGCTCTCTTTTTTCCCTGTCATTTTTACGGCTTCTTATAGATATTCTTACCGAGCTTTGGGACTCTCCTATTTCTCCTTCCTCCTCTGACTCATCCGTTTCCTGCTCTTCTTCCTCATCTTCTAAAGTCATACTTTTGGGATCTTCAGCGCTTGTTCCTTTAAGGGAGGCTGAGGGAGTACCTTTGCTTGGAGAAACTAGTTTTTGGATCTCAATCTCCTGAGTAGCTTTTGTCTACTGGCTTAGCGGATCAAATTTGTTTTCATGTGCGTTTTTGGGTGGGGGGCGTTGAACATTAGCCTGAAGAGAGCCTCTTCCATAGGGTCCTCCCAGTTTTTGTCCTTTGTGATTGATTTTTGCTCGCTTGACTTGATTCCAACCGTCTTCATTCCCTTTCTTTGACTCTGCGTTGGACGGGCAGTTTCTAGCAAAGTGTCCATGGACATGGAATTTCCTACATTTGAATGAAAGTTGCTCATAATCCAAGATCTACACATGACACCAGTTGCTGACTTTGATTTTGATTTCCTCTGGGAGACCCACCTCTAGATCTACTTCTACGCAGATCCTAGCATAGTCATACTGATCCTTGTTATTTTCCTGATCTATGAATTTCCCGAGAGTGTTGCTAATGTGTTTCAAGGAATTCGAGTTCCAGCAGTGAACTGGCAGATTTGGAAGACAAACCCACACCGGGACAGCCTTGGGAACATCAATAGTCGGATCAAATTCCGGAGTCCATTTGTTCAGATAGAGGCCCTGAGAGGCCATAAAATACGACCCATTTTAGAAGATGAGATCTTTGTCTTCTTTGGAGGAGAATTCGAAGAGGAAGTACCCTCGCCTAAGAAAGTAAGAGATAACACTTTGCTTGATTAGAGGAGCCTAGTTCCTGTTGACCCATTGCTCTGTAGTTTGTGGAGAAGGCCAAAGTCCCGTGAATTGGCCAATGAGACCACGATCAGCCAAAGATAAAACTACTTGAATGGGGGTCTTTGGAGGCAAAGATATCTCAGGATTTTTGTTGAGCTTCTTAAGTTTGTTCCTTCGCTTATTTTCTTCTGAGGAAAACTGGCAAGAAGCTAGTTGAAAGTGTCAATGGTAGGAGTAGAAGGCGGATCCTAAGGAGGACCCTACGTCTCCATAGGATCAGGCCTGAGATTGGCCACTGCAGGGGCAGCCATGCAGCGGAAACCCAAGAACAGCTCAGAACACACAGAGAGGGACGACCACAGAAACCCTAGCCAGCAATCATGCTCAATTAGATTTATCTTTTCTATGTTCTTACTATAGATTAGGAGTTGATTTATTGACTACATCAGAGTTTTGGGATAAATTAGATAACATTTATATTCAACTCATCTTTTCCACTACTAGTTGTTTCATTTTGTCAATGATAGATGGGTATATGCATGTGATGTTTGTAAGGTCGTTTGGATCTGCAAGAAATGGCTCCTTCACTGCCTCCATATTGGGCTTGCTCACCTTCTCTTACGAATCCCAAATTTTATTCTAAAAGTTCTCTTCTTGAGACCAGTTTGCTAAACGAATACAAGTTCCCGCCATTCCCCAATTCTAGCTCAGCACTCATTGCAATCGTAACTATGCAAACAAACCTTTTAAGCATGGTGCTTGTAACTCCTGATTTGTGATACGTGATTATTACACAAATATTAAAATAACGTAATCACTGATCGCAAATCATAGAGTCGTGGCACATATAGCTTCAACATTAAAGTTTCACGTTGGAAGTTACGGTAAAACATTGAGGAGTAGTTATGGGTAAGTTCTTTAAATATTTCATCTGTGATAACTAAGTACGATATAACATCTCATGCATCTAATGCCCTTAACTGCATTTGATCTATAATTTTTGTATTAGCTCTTCTCAAGTTTTTTGACTGCTATGCTCCACTTTCTCATTTTGCAGAGCTCATTGAGAATCACACAATCAGGCAAGATGTCTAAGAAATCTTAAAAGGTAAAGGCCCCCATGATAGTGGAAGAAGGACCAACAAAATTAGTGTTAATATCACACACTACCTGTTAAGGCCTCAATAAAATCTCATGGGAAGGCATATATGCTTTAGTTGAAGTAGAAACTCCAATGGAGATAGAAGAAGAAGTGACAGCAGATGCAACTGACCAAACATAAAACATACTAAGTGATTTGGTGAGCTCCTTCCTCTATTGAATGGCAGTTTGTGCTAAAGTTTTACCATACAAGGATCTAGTGAGATGGGTAGTCAAAAGAACTAATATAAGTGAGAGGGCTTTCTTTACAACTGATGGAAGTATGTTTGGGACATTCATGACTAATATGTGAAGAATATGTATTACTTGTCGAATCCCTAGTGACACTACAACAAGGCATTCCTCAAAGATTTCACCAAGGAGAACAAGGTAGAATGAGACCCTATCAAATAGTGGAGGCATTTTCCTAACAAGCATAAACATGAATCTTCTACTATGTACTCTGTGGACTCGTTGGCATCTCCATATTGTTATGCTGCTACTATGGTATGTAGGCTCTTTGGAAGCCCTCATTCTACTAGATTTTCTATAGAAATGATTCCTTTGATGGAAGTAGCAATCAAATCCTTTATTATGGATTAGGAAACCATTCTATCACATAAAATGACCAGTCAAATATAAGATTATAGAAGGAACATATTTGTCACCACCTGAGTCATGCCCCCATTTATATGAGTGCCTACATAATGGACACAATTTATTTTAATTCTCACTTTCCCATTCTAGGTTGGAAATGGGCTGTCGAGGATCCAACCCCCATTCCTATTTATCATAAGTATTTATGGAAGTCTGACTACAAGATTCATATATATAGAATTTTCCATGGTTTCATTTTGCATGTCCTTCAAGCCATCTGTAACAAACGTGCTCCTTGGGTGTCTGACAAGGCTAGCATTGATTTAACTTCAATCGGTAGTTGGTTCGGGGAGGAAAAATTCACCTATATTAGGGTTTTTGGCAGTATTACACACCCTCATGTTCTTCCACTCTATATCCGAGATCAGATATTAGCGAGGGATATAGCATATCAGATAGTTGAAAAGGGGATGTTTAGAAACCTTAAAGACTCTAAAAAAAAAGTGTGGCCTTCATTTCCCCTTCGTTGTGGCACTTACACGTTGCATGATTTTAAAAATGCTCAGAAAGAAGCAGAGAAAACTAAGGATCTAATTCTAGGAGTGATTCCTAAAAGATAGTATGATCCAAACAAGGTCACTTACAATTTCACTAGTGAGATGAAAATTAGTAAATTTATACACGAGGAGGATGAGTTTGATGATTTATTTGCTTCAATAGAGTTATTCTCACAAGTAACTCATCTGGAAAGATTCAAATTGGGATCTGAAAAGATGAATAAGTTCATGGAATACAGGACACAAAGGTTATAGACATTACCTCTGGATTTATTGTGTACTACACCTACTTTTTAGCAAGAAGAGCACAACACGGAACAAACTATTGAAGAGATTTCCAGGGAAGAGGAAAAAATTGAAAAAACCAGTGAACCCCTTCCAGATGTTAATATTGACCCCATATTAATTAGAGAATGGGAGCAATTTGATCAGTAAATCAAAAGTGAGAACGACCCCCAAAACATTATCGCATCAGCATCTCCCGCAACACAACAACCCATCATTACTTATAGTGTGATTGAAGGGACACCAAGTACATACATAGCTAAAAAAGAGATTGAAATAATCCCTGAAAATCCTTGAGGAGAAATTAAATTAGTTATGGCTGGAAATACAACCCTTGGTTGTATTTTACACCCTAGAACATAGGGATGTAGTCAAGAGACAAAGGAAAAAGAGGAAAATTGACGAGACATCATCCACAGCTCTTCAATATGAATTCATGAATGTTATATGGAAGTATTCAGAGGCCAAGCCTTCTTAGGATTTCACTAAAATTATCTCAATTTGTAGGGGCATACATAACTGCTCCAATTGATAAGGCCATTGAAGTTAACGAATTAATCAAAGAAAAAGATCAAAGGATTACTAAGCTTGAAGAGAAAACAACAGTAAAACAACAGAAGATTAATGAGCTTACAAAACAGTTGGTAGAATAAAAACAAAAGAACAAGCAGATCAAAGTATAATTAAACCTGGAGAAACTGAAGTTTAACTAGCATGTCATCCAAAAACAACAACAATTGTCCCAAGAGCTCGAATAGCTTCAATTGACAGATCAAGAAGAAATGAAGGCTAAAGAGGAGCAAATTTCAAAGCTACAACTATATATAAAACAATTTAGAGATTATCCTAAGGTCAAGGATTTTAAGAAGGAAGCCTTAGAAGCAAATAAGGCCTTATCGCAATAGCTCAATCTACTTTGCCATAAAATATCTCTTGTCAATCCATTATGCATCATAACTACATCACTGATCAATCAAGGAGTCAATACTAGATTAGAATTTGAGGACACACATGATAAGGTCACAAATTTCCTCTTCTCGTAAAGCATAACGGAAGGTAGAGCTGCTAACCTACCAAAAATTCAAGAGTGGCATAAAGAAATATTATTTTCAAATTGGGAAACACACATGATAAAGGTAGAAAGGGCTACTTCTAGGGCCAGGGCTATAATGAACAACGTGATTGAGCTAGTTAATGATAATTTATATGGAACCAATTTGATTTATGATTGTTCCCCACGAAAGCTTCCAAAAGCGAAAGTGTTAGAAAATCAATGGAGCAGGATTTGGCCACCAATGATGATCAACTTAGTAGTGTAGAAAGCCTTACCTGGGATGCACATTGGTCCTTTTTTGTCAAGCTGCATAGCCAACAGATGATCATCAAATTCCTTTTCGACGCTGTTGATCGCATGATGCTTGAGTTTTCAGATGCCACATACACGGGACAACTACTCTCTAGGATGAGTCATCCTTTGAAAATTCTAAATATGCTCTCAATGTTTCACTTGCAGATACAGGAGAATAGATACATACAACGAATCTTTTCAAAGGTAATCGCACTACTATTTTTTCAATTCAAGTCCCAAATTTTAATGTTTACAGTTCCAACAACTCTAAGCAATTTTTGTTGATCATTTGTTTTAATTCTATTATATAAACCCTTTCATGTTTTTGAAGAAGGGGTCCTCAATTTGTAGAAAAACTAGAGTTGAGAAGTTGCACTTATGCACTTCTAAATTTATTTTTTATGAGAAGTGGATCAAGGTTTCAGAATTTTGTGAAAGAAATTTTTCAAGACCTGCATTTTTGTATCTCCTGGAAGTTTTTGGAATAAAGAGGTGGAGCCGGAGTGTTATTTACATATCAAGACTTAAATGCATGCGGTATTTCTATCACTATTCTTTTTTTCTTGATTTAATTAGAATTCCATTTAATTTGCTATTGTTCATGTATTCACATGCTTTAAGAAATTCTATATTGAGTCACTGCTGAATGGTTTAGAATTTTTACATTAGAGATATATATCAGCGATAAATATTACGATGTCATGCGATATTTTTTAATAATTACTTTGTTTAATTTCTTAAACAAAGTAATCATTATTTAAATTCATCTATCTGATTGTTTGTCTCCTAGGAATTATCAGAAATCATATTATTATAAGATTACCCAGGTTATATAGGTATATTTGTATATTTTAGATTCATAGGTTAGAACATCTACCATCTTTGATATACATTTCAAAACACTCAGTTATCAAACCACACATTGTTGGGAAACTAGCCCCATAATATCCAGTCAGAGCCACCATACCAAATGGAAAAGGAACTATACTAAGGTTCGTATCGGGTGGTTATCCCCCAATGTTGGTGCTACGATTTTAGAGGCATCAAAATTTTTGGTACTAGGAGGGCCTAAATGTGAATGGTGAGTAAATCTAAATCCACAGGCCATTACAAGAGTAAAACCCCCTCACCATCTCCTCAAACTTCTCATTCACATTCTAAATGTACTATATCTAAGCGAGAAGTTGAAAAGAAGAATACAACACCCACTGCTGAAAAGCTTAGCACACCAGACAATTCTTCTCTTGAACCCCCTGAAGTACAGCCTTTGATTCATAAAATCCAAGGGTTTTCAATATCCCAAGAGGAGTGTGAGTTATCCCAAGGTAGCGTGACCTTGTAATATATCCCACACAGCTCCTTGGTAGAGAATATAGTGAAAAGCTTGGCATTCCATGAGTTGAATTCCCTCTACCAAGTTGAAAAAGTGCTAGTGTTATAGACATATTTGGGAACTGCAACCACAATCACATATGTCCATCAACCAAGGGCTTCTAATTCCCTAAAAGTGTTGTTTCATACCCTAAAGGAGCAAGGTTAGCTGATTACATCATCTCCTAGAACTTCTCCATGAAAAACTGCTAAGAACTGGTCAAAATTGGACCATACAGACTGCCCAGTGCTAAGGTTGCAATACATCTCACCTGCCACATGCAGAAAGTGCGATGCATACTGGAATTTGCTTCTATGGGCTTTGATGAGCGAGAGTAGAAAAATGGCAGAAGTAGTTGGCTAGGTGGAAACCCAGAGAATCTTCTAGAAACTACTCATTTGACACTTACCTCTCTGAATTCACCCAGGGATGAGTAATAGATCATGAATGTCCAAGTGAAACAAGGAACTATTAGAGAGAGGACACTAATAAAAATCCTAGAAGCTGACTCACCCACCTACAAACATCTATATATGGATCCCTCATCCCAGAGATCCAGAGGCTAGAATCTTGTATTTTGTAAGGAAATGTTTTTGGTCTCCTTGTGCAACATCATAGTGTTGGGTGATCTAAGTTTTTCATGAGGTGAATAAGTGCTTTCATGTTGGGAGGATGATGCTAGGTCAGATCAATGGGTTGTAATCCTCTCTTCTACTCTTTCTATCAATAAAGCCATTTGAGTTTTCCTCCACATTCTTCTATGTCTGAGTTGATATGTGCATTTGTGTGGTCAATATATATCTGGTCCTATATTGTTTATGATTGTAGATCCCTGTGCTTTGATGTTATTATGTTGCTTTCACTCTACATGTGTTCTCTAAAGCGGGACAAGCAAGGAAGGAGCGGCAAAGATCTGTCAGAGGGGAGAGGAAAGAAGTAAGGAGCCAAGTGAAATACTGAGGTTGGTACTCTTTGCTTCTCTCTCCTCTACTTCTCATAAAGGAAAACACAAGTAACTTTAGTTTGTTTGTTTCTAAGACAACTACTCGTCTTAGTGGGACTAGCATCTCTGAATGGACACTAGATTTCCCGATAGCAAAGTGGCGACTCCACTGGGGAGTGAATAGCTTGTTTGCTTGTCTATATTTGTTTGCTTTAAAAACTACAGACGGAGCCTCAAGTTAAGCCAGCTAGCCTTTGAACTGCATTTGCTGTGCAAGTGCAAAGTAGATCAATGCTACTTCAGTCCATCTCCGGGTTTTGTTTATAAACTGAAGAATTGATTTGCAGACATCCTAATTGCCCTGGTGGTGGCTCAAGTAACCTCATTAGATCAGCCCCTATGATTTGTATTTACTAACTATCATTAACTCAGCCTAAATTCCTGAACTAAGCTGCAAACTATAACCAAAAACCAAGTTAAAGTCCCGTCCGTGGACCATTGAACTGTCTCCTTTTGGAAGACTAGATGCATCGCACCTCTTGTGTGTAGTAGGTGAGATGCATCCCTGTTTCCCTGTGTTACATGTGTGATGATCAGATAAGACTGTTTCTGCCTCGAGATTTTGGTTTTTCCTTCACTCTCTTTAGCTTTATTTAGGAGTTTTTCTATTTGTGATCAGTATACCACTATTGAAACTCCCTTCCTTTGCATTATTTAGCCTCCATTATACAAAGAATTGTGAATGTTTTTATGCATTTTTCGCCATTTACAGTTCTCCTTTACAAAAAGTAGCTTAATCGAAGTGTCGTCTCTTGATTTCAAAGTGTTGCAAGTGTTGATTTCAGTCAAAGAAATAAATCCTACTCTTCTTTATAGTTGATTACACTGTTACTCTTGTATTTGATCTGAATTAATAATATTTCAAGTGTCGAAAGCAGTTTTGAATTCAAAATTGCAAAGTGTCGTCCTTGTCTTCCTTTAGTCTTTTGAAGAGAAAATTGTTAGTACTATCGCTTTGAGAGAAAAGATAGTTCAGATTTGTACTTAGCATTCTTTTTTTCATTCACACATTAAGAAAGTGAAAAACAAATACATGCATGTGCATTTGCATTTAGACTGCTTGTGGAGATTGATTTAGGACAGTGCATCTAGTGTGTGCTCTCTACTCTATGTTGAAAGAATTTTGCTTCTCTTTCCTTTGTAGCTAGGATTTTCATTGCAAAAAGAAGAATAAATGATTGTTTATCATCTTAGATTGCATATTTAGGATTTGTATATCTACATCACGCGGTGAACCTTAAAGGCAAACTTCTTAAGAAAGATCAACTGTAAAATAAATTCAATGAAAATAAAAATGCTTTGGAACCTAACGCACAACATTTAGAAGTCTAGGCTAGATACGTATTCTGGCGTCGTAAAGCCTGGTAACTATCGCTTTCATTGTAGGTTGGGTGATTCCTCCTCTTTGAGACGACAAGTGCCAGTACGGACATGTGCTCCCACGTACCATCGAGTATATATTGGGAGACCACAATAGGCTATATCCTTTATCCTTAGCAAGCCATGTCTGCCGCCCTATCGATCGCAATGCACTGAACACAGCATTCGGGAAGATTGACTGTCGTACCATAAAAAGTATTCTGCAGTTTTGTGATTGGTTTGGTAATCCC
>APFE030425954.1:0-14742 GCA_000404065.3 Pinus taeda
CCCAGGTGCTTGTCCATCTTTTGTGTATCTACCATAATATTCTCCACCTCTATCTAATCTCACGATCTTAATTTTCTTGCCACATTGTTTCTCTACTTCAGCCTTAAAGATCTTAAAGGCATCTAATGCTTCGCTCTTTTTATGAAGCATGTAGAGATACATATATCGTGAGTAATCATCTATAAAGGAGATGAAGTATCTTTGACCATGTGAGTCCATGTCTGGACTACATATATCAGTATGTATGATTTCTAATATGTCCAAACTCCTATTGGCACCTTTCTTTGGCTTGTTGGTCTGCTTTCCCTTTATGCAGTCCACACAAGTCTCAAAATCAGTAAAATCCAGAGTATTAAGTACCCCTTCATTTACCAATCTTTTAATTCTTTCTATGGAGATATGACCTAGTCTCTGGTGCCATAATTTAGAGGAATCTTCTTTAATAACACAACTTTTAGTGCTAGTGTGAACATGCATTGAATCATAAGTGACATTGCTTTGTAAATTAATGCAGTAAAGACCATTAGACAAAATACCATTCCCAACATAATCAGATTTATAAAATAGACAGAAAGATTTTTCTGAAAAGTTTAAGGAATATCCAAAAGGTACAAGCCTTGAAACTGAAATCAAGTTTCTAGAAAAACTTGGAACATAAAAGGTCTTTCTAATCTAAAACAAGCACTACTTAAAGTAAATAACAGTTCCATAGCTCCACATGCGAGCCCATCCTTGTTTCCGAAAGATGCTTTGCTCACTTCCCACTGGTTTCCTTAGGTTTTGCAAACCCTGCAAGGAATTCGAAATGTGAATTGTTGATCCAGAATCAATCCACCATGTGTTAATATTAACATTAACCATATTAGATTCATAATAGTGTGAAGGAGCCAACGTGTGATGGAAAGTCGCAATAGTGTGTAAACACCTTAAAGATTTTTGGTCCAAGTTGTAAATCCTAGTTGTAGGCACGTTGAATTCCTCAAGGTTGTTATAAGACATGTTGTTTAGGGATACATATAGCGCGGTCGCACATGATGTCTCAAGTTGTGGAATGGACCATCTGAATAGTTATAGGGTTGTGTTGGAGCGGCTACAACCACCCTCCAAAATTTTTCCTTAGCTTCGTTTTGGAGTCTCCCTACCAACCATCCTAGTAGCATGTATTTCACTATCAAGTACATATGCTTCATTGGTTTTTCAGCAGCTTGTCAGCCTGTGCATGTTAGTTTGCTTCACTCCCCCCATAGGTTGCCACTTCAGACTTGGGCTAGTTGCTGGCTAAGCAGCTCCCTTAGAATAAGAGAGAAAATTGATAGCTTGACAAAAGTAGTATCTTGACAAAAGTGGTAGAGAAAAGATTAATCTCTCCTACCTTGATAGAACTGGTGGTCAAGATCAAGATCAACACCTAGAAGAACTTTGTTGTGAAATATTATCAAAACTAATAGAAGGATATGAAAGAGTGTACAGTAAGAACCTTGACAAACACGGCCACTGAAACTTGCAACATTGTTTATAGGAAGAGAAAATTATGTTTCTTTTTTTCCAAACATCTATGTTAGTACATTACAATGTAATGAATATGTTTTCCTATTATCATATATGGTTTCATACTTTAACAAAACATTGGCCAAGACTTCACAATGTTTTATTATTCAATGAAATATTTTCCAAGATCTTACAAGATTTTATAATTCAGTGAAAGATTCACCATGACTATACAAGATAATATAATCTAGTTAGAGATTCGCCAATATGTATATATATATAATTGATAAAATCGCTTCCCATTTTTCCTATGTATCATGGGGATTCACCCATTTATTATACATATAAATTTAGGGTGGTTATTAAAATTTTCCCTGCTTTTAGAGCGCTGACAATTGGTGGGAGTTAAGATCTTGAATTCTTCAACCAAAACAGAGCCATAGCTTATTTTCACTCTTGAGGTCAGCCTTTGTAGTTGATTCGTTAGGAAGTGATCCCTTTAGGTAAGCCCCGATGGTTATTTCAATTGGTTAAGTCCCCATCATTAAAGCACCTTTGTTGTTGAGAGGTCATGGGTTTAATTCTCTAGACACTCTTGGGGTTAGGCACTATGGTTGAATCGACAGGAAGTGATCCTTTCGGGTATATCTTCCTGGTACAAATATTTTGTGGTTGTAGCGGTCACTAATCTCCAAGGACTGTGAACCCCATATATATAAAATAATTTATTATGAGCCCCAAGGGTTAGCTCAATTGGTCGATTCCCCATAGTTATGAACATTTGTTATTTAGAGGTCATTATGAGCCTCAAGGGTTAGCTCAATTGGTCGATTCCCCATAGTTATGAACATTTGTTATTGAGAGGTCACAAGATTAAATTTTCTCAACACTCTCGGGCTTGGGCTTTGTGTTCGAGTCGACAAGAAATGATCCCTTCTGATGGATCTACCTGTAACAAAATTCCATGAACATAGAGAGTCACTAACCTCCAGAGACCATAAAAAACATAAAAATCAAAACAAAACAAAACAAAAAAAACAAAAACAAAAAACGAAAAAACAAACATCTAAATTCATCCAACTTTGATATTTATGATTATTATTTTTTCCTTTACTATATTATTTAATATTTTTTACATAATTTAATATGTAAAAACATTAATTTTATTTTCAATATAAATATTTTAAATAAGTTATTATTATTATATTTAATATGTAATATTAATATCCCCGATCAAGGTGTGAGCTGGACAACGCTCTCATCATGAAAATTTAATGACAAGGGACTTGGGGTACAAACCCACCACCCTCCACATGCTTGAGGTGATTGGTGCGGTAGCTCCACGCATGCAAGTGGTAAATACTCCCACAGGAGGTGGCAATGGTAATGAGTCTTGGGTTTGGAATTTTGTTAAACACTTTGAGAGAGAAGTTGATAAGTGTTTTGTTCATAGTAAAGGAGTGAGGAAGGGTGCTGCAAAGCTCATTGGAACGATGCGGTTCCAGGCGAAGTGGCAAGCTAATTTTCTCCGCACGACGAAAAACTGGTATGCGACCTATCATTTCTTTCTCTCCTCCATGCAACTTATCTGTTTAAGGGATTTTTGATTGACTGGTGTCATTTTGTCGGGGTTTGTGAGAAAGCAAGGTTCCATGAAGTTGCATGCGTATGTCCTCTTGCTGTAACAGGTCCTTTTGCCCGGCATGGTCTTTGTGTCTATTTGGTTCAGAATTCTCCTATCTAGGATGGGTTTATACGGGGTTTGTATATCAATAGTCGGCCCCTGAGACTTCCTTCTGTTTCGCCTTGACATCACTAGGGCTCGGGGATTGATTGTCAACTGCGCCACCCCTAGATTTTGTCTTATTGTATCTTCTGGGAAAGGGTTGAGGGTTTTTCTCTGTCTATTTTGGGGCCGAATTGTTTGTGTTAGAGCCAATTTCCATGACCTCTGCCCCTGTGGGAGTCTTTTCGGGCTTACAAATGTGGCTCTGCGATGGTTTGGGGACTAGGTTAGTTCTTATGGTGTAAGCCCTGCAATTTTCTTCAAACATTTTTAAGTCAACGAAATACTAACAAAATATTTTTTTTAATTAAGATAAAAGATAATTTTAATTATTATAAAAGTTAAACATTATAAATGGTTTATGTACAACTAAAGTGATCCACAAAACAAATCCACTAATTTATAAACAAAAAATATAAGAGATATATTAGTTATCATAATTATTAAATAAAATAATTTTACAAATCAGTCAATGGAAATTCTAAAAAAATTTAGAATTTATAAATTTATAAAAGAACACATTATGTTAAATAATTAATAAAACTATGTTTTATATATAATTATATAGAGAGAGTTATAGTTATACATAGTTTCAGTTATGCTTATAATAATTTTAAGTTTGGTTATACATATATTATCTAGATAATATTTTATTTGAATAAAATTAGTTTTCTTTTTTAAGTAATATACTTTAATTATTAAAAAATATTAAATATAAAAAATTTAACAATAATTTTTTTATAATAAACATGTTACCATTGCACAAAAATCTATAAAAAAAATAAACAAAAAAAATACAACTTAAATTATAGTTTTTTTAGTGGTTTTCCGGAGTTTATATAGTAGTTTTTTTTGGTGGTATTTTAGTTTTTTTTTTGGTTTTTAATGGCTTTTCATTGTTTTTTTCTTGTGGGTTTTAAGGGTATTTCTGATGCTTTTCATTGTTGTTTTTTTGTGGGTTTTTCTTCATGGTTTTTATTTCAAATGAATTCATTTGGCTTTTTTTTTTTTTTTTTTTAAGGGGTTTCTTTGTGGTTTTCTGGTTTTTTTTGTGGTTTTTAATGGTTTTCTAGGTGCGTTTCATTGTTTTTTGTGGTTTTTAAGGGTATTCCTGATGCTTTTCATTGTTGTTTTTTTGTGGTTTTTGCATCGTAGGTTTTTATTTCAAATTAATTCATTTTATTTTGCAAGAAAAAATAAATAAAATAGACAAAAAAGATAGGAAACCTATCTTGGCTTGAGCATCTAGGTCGTTTGCGGGGTTGCTTGGATTGAGTTCCTCTATCTTGGTTGAGCTTAGAAATCCTCCCTCGAACTCTTTCTTCCTTGCAGTCTACACAAAATGGCTTACATAGACCGACCGTCTACACAAAATGGCTTACATAGACCGTGGTCGGGTTTTGAATAAGAAATAAGGATTTGATCAAATCCTAAAGCTCAATTGAGCCATAAAAATTGATCGAGCCCTAACTCTTGAAATAAGGATTTGGTCAAATCCTAAAGCTCAATTGAGCCATAAAAATTGATCGAGCCCTAACTCTTGATCAGGCTCCTAACTCAAGTTACACAGAAGCTCGACCGAGCTATATTTAAGCCCTTAAACAACTCAATCGAGGGCCTCTTTTCACTGAGAGTGTGTTAGCTTTACCAAAAAATGTAACCCAACTCCATTCATAAGCCCATACATACATATATTAAACACCCACACTAATCTTAATTGTAAGTAAATAAATAAAAAATACACTTAGAAAAAATTAATCTCTCCATAATTAATAAAATAAATCTATACTAATTTAAATATTAAAACAAAAAATTAAAAAATAAACAAATAAACAAGGATAATTGATATGAAAAAACATGAAGGGGAGAGTCAACTCTGAAAAACAAAACCTACCCACATAATCAGGCTTTCTAGACCCTACGGATTTCTTGGATTGATTGTCTTCCTTCCCATTTTTATCTCGAAGGACCACATCAAATGCATAAACATCCATCTTTTTCTTTCCATAAACCAAATATTCTGAAGCAAGACACCTGCTAAACTACACTCATAGGTAGTGAACAATATCGTTACAAATTGGATAGCCTTACTCTGAAAATGGCCATTTGAAACTGGGAAGATGCTTACATACCCAAATGTTCCTCAAGCATCGCTGCAAGCGATATATGAAGATGTTGGTGCCCACCTTGCCAGCCTAAAATCTGACAACTATTATAAAATCCACATTGATTTTGTCGCAATTTTTCGTTAGTGTAGAATTCAAGTTCCAATCTACAACTGTAGATAACTAAGATTTCTCTGAATACTGAATTGTTAAAATTACTCTTGATGCTTCTTTCAGTAAAGAGATTTATACTTCTAGTTCAAATTCTTTAGAAAGCAAGATTTTGGAAGACTTCACATCTCCGTGAAGAAAATTTGAGAAAAGTCATTTTGCAAGTAATTTAATCAGAGCTAGGGTCGAATATCCATTGTGCAAGCCACTTAGTGCCATCGCCTTGCTCCGGTAGCGTTCGTTAAAACTTTGGTTGTTACCCCTAGAGCTGTTGAAGGATATGTCCAGGAAATCACTGAGGAACGCTGGAACTAAAAGGCAGTCGCTGCAAGAAAAACAAGGTCGTGGATCTATGTTGAAACGTGTTGCTGGAGTTTGAAAAGTGGAGATGCGTGGAGTTTGGAGTTGAAACATGGTGTTTGTAAGTTTTTTTTTTACATCAAGCTTGCACGTATACGTTAAGTTTTTTTCTCAAACCAACATATGTATGTGTGAAATGTGAAAAGGATAAAACATTATATATGTTTTTATATTTATTATGAAACATATATAATTATTTGTTGGAATTTTGAAAAGTATTTAAAAAAGAGGAAGGTCATTATTACTAAATTTTAAAGAGTAATAATTAAAGTTTTATTTTTAAGTGGAGTTTTTTTGTGTTTTGGGGCGTGAATTTGATTGAAAATGGAGACAACAATTACAGATATGGAGAAGTTGAGCGGGGCTAATTTTGCCCTATGGGAATCACAGATGGAGGATATACTGATTTTAAAGGATCAGTATTTGCCGATTGAGGGCACAACAAAGAAACCCTCATCGATGACAAACGAAGAGTGGAATAAGCTAGATAGAAAGGTGATTGCAACAATCCGTTAATATTTAGCAAAGAATGTTTATTTTAATGTGTCCGGAGAAAAGACAGCTAGAGGATTATGGAAGAAGATCCATGATCTATATGAGAAGAACACAACATCAAACAAATTGTTCTTGATGAAGAAGCTTTATAATCTCAAAATGAAGGAGAGTGCTTCAGTTGTTGAGCACTTGAATGCATTTAATATTATTACTAATCAACTTGCCTTTGTTAAAATCATTTTAGATGATGAAATTAGAGCTATTTTGCTAATGTGTTCTATGCTATACAGCTGGGAAAATTTAATTGTAGCTATGAGCACTTCAACAACTACACGGACCTTGAAGTTTGATGATGTCAGTAGCAGTTTAATGAATGAGGAGCTGCGACACAAGTCAATTGCAGAAAACCAGGGAGGAGAGGCTCTAGCTCTAGTTGATCGTGGTAGGAGAATGGATCAAGGCCAGAAAGGGCGATCAAGATCAAGAGGCCAATCAAAATCAAAGAGAGGAAGGATCATCTGCTTTCATTGTGGCAAACCCGAGTACATGAAGAAAGAATGTCGATTCTGGAAGAAAGAACAAAAGGATCAGAGACTGTCTAGTACAAATCACAAGTCATCCAGCACAAATAAAGGTGAGACTACTGATGTAGCCACAAATGGTGATGTGTTGTTTACTATTTCAGTAGAGGATGCATGTGTATATACATCTAGCAGTAGCTCTAATTGGATCCTTGACTCTGGGGCATCTCACCATGTAGCCCCATGCAAAGATAGTTTTGTTTCATATAATCCCGATGATTATGGTAGAGTGCATTTGAGGAATAATCATTTTTGCAGTATTGTTGGAGTGGGAGATGTCCAGATCAAGATGAAAGATGGACAAGATATATTGTTGAAACAAGTCAGGGAAGTACCAAAAATGCGCATGAGTTTAATCTCTATGGGATGACTGGATGATGAAGGCTATTCAACAAGCTTTGGAAAAGGAGGCTGTAAAATTAGCAAAGGTGCATTGATCGTGGCCAAAGGACCCAAGACAGGAACATTATACACATTGAAGACACTGATAGGAAAATTAGATTTGGTTGCTTTCACAAAAGAAGGAAATTTAGTAGATCTGTGGCATAAGTGTTTGGGTCACATGAGCGAGAAGGGTTTAAAAATCCTTGTTGATAAAAATTTATTGCCAGGTTTGAAATCCTACAATCTTGATCTTTGTGAGCATTGTATATATGGTAGACAAAGAAGGGTTTCATTCCTTAGAGGTGGCCATGACAGAAAGAAAAATGTGTTAGAATTGGTATGCTCGGATGTGTTTGGGCCTGTTAACATCAAATCATTAAGAGGAGCATCATATTTTGTAACATTTATAAATGATGCTTCCAAGAAGGTTTGGGCATATCCTATGAAAAATAAAAGTGAAGTGTTCGGAATATTTCAAAAATTCCATGTTTCTGTTGAAAGAGAGACTAACAAATTGTTGAAGTATTTAAGAACAGATAATGGTGGAGAATATTGCTCAAATACATTTAAGGAATATTGTAACAGGTTTGGCATAAAGCATGAGAAGGCTATGCCTGGTACTCCTCAACAAAATGGTGTCGCAGAAAGGATGAATCACACCATTATGGAAAAGGTACGAAGTATGTTGTCCAATTCCGGTTTGTAGAAGAATTTTTGGGCTAAAGCAGTCAGGACCACTTGCTACCTCATAAATAGATCTCCAACTACAGCCTTCGATTGCGGTATTCCTGAAAAAGTTTGGACTGGTAAGAATTTGAATTATTCTCACTTGAAAATCTTTGGATATGAAGCATTCGTACATATTCCCAAAGAAAATAGAACTAAGCTAGATGATAAATGTACGAAATGCATTTTTTTGGGATATGCGGATAAAGATCTTGGTTATCGTCTATGGGATCTAGTCAAACATAAAATTATTAGAAGCAGGGATGTTATATTTAATGAGTAAGAAATGTTCAAAAGGACTGTAGGTGAGTTGGAGGTTAAGAAGGTTATTGACAGGTTTGAAGAGCAGTGGGAAAACATACCACCAATACAAGAAAATGAACAACAAATTCAGGAGCATGAAGAACAACAAGTGGAAAAAAATGAACAACAAGAAGAAGGAATCTTGCAGGAACCTTTACAGGAGATTCAACTTGACAATGCACCACTATAGTTGGTTCGCAGATCTTTTAGGCCTCATAAGCCTTTACAAAGGTATCCTCCTTCAAACTATATTTTGTTGACTGATGAAGGTGAACCTAATTGTTTTCAAGAAGCTTGTAAAGTCGAGCACAGTAAAAAATGGAAAAAAACAATGGAAGAAGAAATGAACTCTTTGTAGGAAAATAAAACTTGGGAGTTGGTAAACCTCCCAAAAGGTAGAAAGGCTCTACAAAACAAATGGGTGTACAGGATTAAGCATGAAGATGACGAAAAGAAGGAGAGGTATAAAGAAAGATTGGTGGTGAAAGGTTTTGCCCAAAAAGAAGGTATTGACTTCACTGAAATTTTCTCACCTGTTGTTAAAATGTCATCCATTAGAGTCATTCTTGGTCTAGTTGTTGCTTTAGACCTAGAATGTGAATAGTTAGATGTAAAAACGGCTTTCCTTCATAGTGAATTGGAGGAAGAAATTTATATGGACCAGTCAAAAGGCTTCATAGAAAAAGGCAAAGAAGGCCTTGTTTGTAGGTTGAAGAAGAGTCTCTATGGGTTGAAACAGACACCTCGACAATGGTACAAGAAATTTGATTAATTCATGTTGGAACATGGTTTTCAAAGGTTGGAAGTTGACCATTGTGTCTATATCAAGAGGTATGATCCAGGAAAGTATATCATATTATTGTTACATGTGGATGACATGTTGATTGTTGGGCATGATAAGAATAAGACCAATAGGTTGAAGAAAGATTTGGGTAGCAAATTTGCAATGCAGGATTTTGGATCAACACAACAAATATTGGGCATGCGGATTATGCGTGACAGGAAAAACAAAAGGTTGTGGTTGTCATAAGAAAAATATATCAAGAATGTGCTTGATAGGTTTAATATGAAGGACGCCAAGCCAGTTGGTACACCCCTTGCAGCCCACTTCAAGCTGAGTATTGAATTATGTCCTAGTGATGATAAGGAGAAAGAAGAGATGAGCAAAATTCCTTATGCTTTAGCAGTTGGCAGTTTAATGTATGCCATGGTATGCACATGACCAGACATTGCATATTCAGTGGGAGTAGTGAGCAGGTTCCTTACCAATCCAGGCAAACAACATTAGCAAGCAGTAAAATGGATTTTAAGGTATCTCAAGGGTACTAGTCATTATTGTTTATGTTTTGGTCATGATGAGACTGTGCTTGAAGGATTTACAGATGCAGATATGGCTGGAGAAATGGATACCAGAAAGTCCACTACAGGTTATTTGAATACATTTGCAGGTGCAGCAGTATCTTGGGTGTCAAGGCTACAAAGAATAGTAGCCCTCTCTACAACAGAAGCAGAGTACATAGCTACAACAGAAGCTTGTAAAGAGATGTTGTGGATGCAGCGATTCCTAGGAGAGATAGGAATAAAGCAGGACAACTATGTGTTATATTGTGATAGACATAGTGCCATTCACTTGGCGAAAAATGCAGCATTTCATTCAAAAACCAAGCACATTGACTTAAGGTACCATTGGATCCGGCATGCATTGGAGGAAAAACAGATCTTCTTGGAAAAGATCCATACAGATAGGAACCCTGTTGATATGCTCACTAAGATTATACCACGTAATAAACATGAGTTATGTAGAGGCATGGTAGGACTCGGTGTGACTTGTTGACTCTTATTTGGCTTCAAGTGGGAGAATGTTAAGTGTGAAGCCAAATTCACGGAGGATTCTAGATCAGATCTTTCTAGATATCCAAGATTCTAGATCTTTCTACACTGCCATTAGTTTCTAGAATCACATGTAGGATTCTAGATGCTCCTACACCGCCAATGGTTTCTAGATCATTCTAGATCTCCATCCGAATCACACATAGGATTCTAGATCCTTCTTCTGCCTCTATAAATTTGTAATTTCTTTGGCCAAGGAAAGCAAGCCAAGGCCCAAGCTTGTTATGTAATGCAAAGTGATTTCTGTTCTCCAGTGATGTGTTTTATCTATTCCGCTGTTTCTAACTAAGTAATCTTGTTGTTTCTCCATTTGTCTATCTTTGTAAATTATTCTCTGCTTTTGCCGTTTAAGTCTCTGAGTATAAATCCACTGTGTGATCTATATGCTCTGGTCTAACAATTTATACTTCCAGTGCAAACTCTTCAGAGAGTGAGGTTTTGGAAGACTTCACATCCCCGTGAAGAAAATTTGAGGAAAGTCATTTTGCAAGTAATGTAATCCTTCAGCAACTCCTACGGCCACTTTCAATCACACCGTCCAAGAAATGACAGCCTTCTCCTTGCCTCCTGAAACATATATAGGCAATACCTAGGGCTATAACCAAATCTCAGAAAATTGAAAATGACCCCGCCATAAAATACATGACCCTGTGATTCTTAAAATGACCACTACTTGATATTGCTTGATATTTCTACATGACTTAATGATTTTTAAAATGCAATATTATTGAGTACATACCATGAGGATTCTCTACAAGGTTTCCTCTGTAAACAAAATTATACACAAGAAGGCAGTTAAGCCTTCTACACAGTAACGAATAAGTGTAATGATGCGATTGTGCTTCAATAAAGTAAAATCTCAACTTCAGAAAGAAACCTTTGTTTTGGGTTTAGAATTCAAGATTTTCACTGACACCGATTGTCTATTAGAAAAATCCCTCTGTACACTTAACTCCAGTTTCCTCTTCCTATCAAAATTTCCCTCCAAGAATAAGGAGGTCACATAACCGAAGGGGGTTCACAGGATTAAAAAACACTTAAAAAATGAGATTTTCCATTCGAACCAAATGCACAGAAATTAAAAGCTCCAGGAGGAAAACCAGAAATGCAACCTCTTAAAATGCCGGAAGTGGCAGATTGCAACTCCTGATATGTAAAATGCCCGCAGCTTTTACTTCGACAAACACACTCTAACCTCTTGCCAAATAATTTTCTTCTCGATTAGAGTCATTCTGCTGACTGCAACGAAACCCACCTTCTTTACAGATTGTCCGAATTGGTGCTACCTGATTTGAAGACCGAACTTCATGTTCATAGCTGCAAACCTTCTGCGTAATCTGTTCTTTCAATAGAAGCTCTCTATATGTCTGTGAATGCCTATTTGGCGGCTGTAGTGCCCATTCAACCACAAACATTTGTTTTGATGTAGACTGTGGAATAGGAGGCTTGATCAGTGAATCGACTCCAAGTAATCGACTCTCTGTAATGGGTGCTGAAGTCGTCATTTTGGGAACATTTTGGTTGAGTTTTGCACAAGAATCACTTTTCCCTCCCCAGTGCAGATATCACAAGAAGACCCTGTTAAATTACAACAACGATTCTATATGCGGAAAAACTTAAAGAATCGTTAAAACTGGAATGAAGGTTTAATGCCTAGAAAAATAAATTACCTCCAGCCATTGATAACGCTCTTGCTGCAAACCACAGTCCACTTGCTTTCTTTACTGAAACAACACTCCAGCTTCAATCCAAGCAAAAGAAAAGAATACAGAAAGTCTGAAGGCACTTCCAACTCTGCTCTCTAGCTAGAAGGTGTAAAAACTGAAGGGACTTGAATGCTAGCTTTGGGGAGCCAAACAGATGATTTATAGCCCAAGCTTCCACAAGCTCCTAATGGCTAGTATCAGGTGTTCCACAGATCAAGGTAGAGAACTCCGAATGGAGTATGGACCACTTCAGAAGTTCCCAAGCAAGAAAATTAATACACTGGCAGTTGAAATTCCTAATTTAAGAAATTACTGCAGTTGGTTTCCAGAAATTAAGGAAAGACTGCAGTTTACTTCCATAACTGTAGGCAGCAGTTGGTAAAAAAATTAATGGAGCTTAACATTCTCTCACTTGGTCCATACTTAATGTCTCAACTTAAAACCCATTGACAATATGTATTAAGTAATAGATACATGAATCATGGCGATAAGTCTTCTAATGACGAGTATTATCTTCCATGTATTACTATGTATTTATTCTTATTATAATTTATGTGGCAACAATTTCTTAATGAATAAACTTTATGTTTATTCTTGGTCCTTCTTAAATGAATTTTCTCAAATCAACTTAAGATGCACATAAATATGAGAAAAAACATCACAATAATTAAGAATTTCATTAAATAACATTGTCCATACAATGAGAAACTACATAATGGAACCAAGTCCCATATTCATTACATGATCCTTGAATTTAAACAGTGGCATGCCCTTAGTCAAAGGATCAGCAATCATCAACTCAGTGATGACGTGCTCAATGACCACTTTCTTTCTTTAACATGTTCCCTTATAGCTAAATACTTAATGTCGATGTGTTTATTTCGACTCCCACTTTTGTTGTTTTTAGCCATAAAAACAGCAACTGAATTGTCGCAATACATTCTCAATGGCTTGGAGATAGAATCCATAATCTTAAGCCCAAAAATGAAACTCTTAAGCCATACAACATGTAAATTAGCCTCAAAACAAGAGACGAACTCGGCTTCCATAGTGGAAGTGGCAATCAAGGTCTACTTGGCACTCCATAATACAGCTCCATCGGCCATCATAAAAATGTATCTTGATGTTGATTTGCGTGAATCAACACATCTAGCAAAGTCAAAATCTGAGTAGCCAATTACTTCCAAATTGTCTGTCTGTCTATACATAAGCATGTAGTCTTTGGTTCCTTGAAGGTACCTCATTACTTTCTTTGCATCTCTCCAGTGGTCTAAACCTGGATCACTCTAATATCGTCCCAACATTCCCACAACAAATGCAATGTCAGGTCTTGTGCAGACTTGAGCATACATTAGGCTTCCGACAGCAGAAGCATATGGAATGTTCTTCATTTGTTCCCTTTCAAATTCGTTCTTCGGGCGTTGGTTCAAATTGAACCTATCACCCTTCACAATGGGAGCTACACTTGGTGAGCAATCCTTCATCCGAAATCTCTCTAAAATTTTATTAATATATGTTTCCTGTGACAAACCCAAGATGCCTCGAAATCTGTCTCTATGGATCTTAATGCCAATGACATAAGATGCCTCACCCATATCCTTCATATCAAAATTTTTAGAGAGGAATTGTTTCACCTCATGTAGCAAACCCTTATCATTGGTTGCTAGAAAAATGTCATCCACATATAAAACAAGAAAACAAATTTTACTTCCACTAACTTTTAGGTATATACATTGATCCATAATGTTTTCTACAAAACCGAAAGAAGAAATTACATTATGGAATTTCAAATACTATTGGCAGGATGCTTGTTTTAAACCATATAATGACTTCTTGAGCTTGCAAACCAATTGCTCACCATCACTAGAGGGGAATCCTTCAGGTTGTTTCATGTAAACCTCCTCCTCTAGATCTCCATTGAGAAAATCCGTTTTCACATCCATTTGTTGCAACTCCAAGTCAAAATGGGCTACTAATGCCATAATAACATGCAAGGAATCTTTCTTAGATACAGGAGAAAAAGTCTCCGTGTAGTCGATTCCTTCTTTCAAAGTGAATCCCTTAGCAACAAGTCTTGCCTTGTATCTCTCAATGTTGCCTAATGAGTCTTTCTTTGTCTTAAAGACACATTTACATCCAATGGCTTTTGCACCATTAGGCAACTCAACAAGATCCCAGACTTCGTTACTCTTTATGGAATTCATCTCTTCCTTCATGGCATCGTACCATAATTTTGATTCTTTGCAACTCATGGCTTGTGAAAATGACTAGGGATCATTTTCGGCTCCAATGTTGTAGTCAAATTCTTGTAGATACACAACATAATCATTAGGAATTGCTGATCTCTTTGGTCTAGTAGATCTTCTTAATGTTGTACCATCATCTTCCTGAGAAGTATGTGGTTTAACTTGTTGTTCAAAAGTTCCTGGAAACTCTTGAACTCCTTGATCTACTGGAATATCGTCAACAGCTTGTGGAACTTCATCGATTGGTTGCTCAACACCAGTTTGTACTTGAGGGGTGCTATGAACAATAACCAATCTATTACTTAAGGTGGAAGGTTGAAAATCTGAATGATCCTTCTTAGAAACTATGTTTCTGGTTTGATCGCTCCCACTGATCCAGTCATTTTCAAGATTGATTCCAAAATCCTAGTGCTGTGAGATGGTCAATAAAATCTGTAACCTTTAGACCTTTCAACATATCCAATGAAATACCCACTAATGGTCCTTGGGTCCAGCTTCTTC
>APFE030425954.1:15611-37808 GCA_000404065.3 Pinus taeda
GGTCTGCTTTCCCTTTATGCAGTCCACACAAGTCTCAAAATCAGTAAAATCCAGAGTATTAAGTACCCCTTCATTTACCAATCTTTTAATTCTTTCTATGGAGATATGACCTAGTCTCTGGTGCCATAATTTAGAGGAATCTTCTTTAATAACACAACTTTTAGTGCTAGTGTGAACATGCATTGAATCATAAGTGACATTGCTTTGTAAATTAATGCAGTAAAGACCATTAGACAAAATACCATTCCCAACATAATCAGATTTATAAAATAGACAGAAAGATTTTTCTGAAAAGTTTAAGGAATATCCAAAAGGTACAAGCCTTGAAACTGAAATCAAGTTTCTAGAAAAACTTGGAACATAAAAGGTTTTCTAATTCCTTAAAACAAGCCACTACTTAAGTTAAATAACAATTTCCTAATTAGCTTCCACATGCAAGCCCATCTTGTTTCCTGATAAGATGCTTTGCTCACTTCCCACTGGTTTCCTTAGGTTTTGCAAACCCTGCAAGGAATTCGAAATGTGAATTGTTGATCCAGAATCAATCCACCATGTGTTAATATTAACATTAACCATATTAGATTCATAATAGTGTGAAGGAGCCAACGTGTGATGGAAAGTCGCAATAGTGTGTAAACACCTTAAAGATTTTTGGTCCAAGTTGTAAATCCTAGTTGTAGGCACGTTGAATTCCTCAAGGTTGTTATAAGACATGTTGTTTAGGGATACATATAGCGCGGTCGCACATGATGTCTCAAGTTGTGGAATGGACCATCTGAATAGTTATAGGGTTGTGTTGGAGCGGCTACAACCACCCTCCAAAATTTTTCCTTAGCTTCGTTTTGGAGTCTCCCTACCAACCATCCTAGTAGCATGTATTTCACTATCAAGTACATATGCTTCATTGGTTTTTCAGCAGCTTGTCAGCCTGTGCATGTTAGTTTGCTTCACTCCCCCCATAGGTTGCCACTTCAGACTTGGGCTAGTTGCTGGCTAAGCAGCTCCCTTAGAATAAGAGAGAAAATTGATAGCTTGACAAAAGTAGTATCTTGACAAAAGTGGTAGAGAAAAGATTAATCTCTCCTACCTTGATAGAACTGGTGGTCAAGATCAAGATCAACACCTAGAAGAACTTTGTTGTGAAATATTATCAAAACTAATAGAAGGATATGAAAGAGTGTACAGTAAGAACCTTGACAAACACGGCCACTGAAACTTGCAACATTGTTTATAGGAAGAGAAAATTATGTTTCTTTTTTTCCAAACATCTATGTTAGTACATTACAATGTAATGAATATGTTTTCCTATTATCATATATGGTTTCATACTTTAACAAAACATTGGCCAAGACTTCACAATGTTTTATTATTCAATGAAATATTTTCCAAGATCTTACAAGATTTTATAATTCAGTGAAAGATTCACCATGACTATACAAGATAATATAATCTAGTTAGAGATTCGCCAATATGTATATATATATAATTGATAAAATCGCTTCCCATTTTTCCTATGTATCATGGGGATTCACCCATTTATTATACATATAAATTTAGGGTGGTTATTAAAATTTTCCCTGCTTTTAGAGCGCTGACAATTGGTGGGAGTTAAGATCTTGAATTCTTCAACCAAAACAGAGCCATAGCTTATTTTCACTCTTGAGGTCAGCCTTTGTAGTTGATTCGTTAGGAAGTGATCCCTTTAGGTAAGCCCCGATGGTTATTTCAATTGGTTAAGTCCCCATCATTAAAGCACCTTTGTTGTTGAGAGGTCATGGGTTTAATTCTCTAGACACTCTTGGGGTTAGGCACTATGGTTGAATCGACAGGAAGTGATCCTTTCGGGTATATCTTCCTGGTACAAATATTTTGTGGTTGTAGCGGTCACTAATCTCCAAGGACTGTGAACCCCATATATATAAAATAATTTATTATGAGCCCCAAGGGTTAGCTCAATTGGTCGATTCCCCATAGTTATGAACATTTGTTATTTAGAGGTCATTATGAGCCTCAAGGGTTAGCTCAATTGGTCGATTCCCCATAGTTATGAACATTTGTTATTGAGAGGTCACAAGATTAAATTTTCTCAACACTCTCGGGCTTGGGCTTTGTGTTCGAGTCGACAAGAAATGATCCCTTCTGATGGATCTACCTGTAACAAAATTCCATGAACATAGAGAGTCACTAACCTCCAGAGACCATAAAAAACATAAAAATCAAAACAAAACAAAACAAAAAAAACAAAAACAAAAAACGAAAAAACAAACATCTAAATTCATCCAACTTTGATATTTATGATTATTATTTTTTCCTTTACTATATTATTTAATAATTTTTTTTACATAATTTAATATGTAAAAACATTAATTTTATTTTCAATATAAATATTTTAAATAAGTTATTATTATTATATTTAATATGTAATATTAATATCCCCGATCAAGGTGTGAGCTGGACAACGCTCTCATCATGAAAATTTAATGACAAGGGACTTGGGGTACAAACCCACCACCCTCCACATGCTTGAGGTGATTGGTGCGGTAGCTCCACGCATGCAAGTGGTAAATACTCCCACAGGAGGTGGCAATGGTAATGAGTCTTGGGTTTGGAATTTTGTTAAACACTTTGAGAGAGAAGTTGATAAGTGTTTTGTTCATAGTAAAGGAGTGAGGAAGGGTGCTGCAAAGCTCATTGGAACGATGCGGTTCCAGGCGAAGTGGCAAGCTAATTTTCTCCGCACGACGAAAAACTGGTATGCGACCTATCATTTCTTTCTCTCCTCCATGCAACTTATCTGTTTAAGGGATTTTTGATTGACTGGTGTCATTTTGTCGGGGTTTGTGAGAAAGCAAGGTTCCATGAAGTTGCATGCGTATGTCCTCTTGCTGTAACAGGTCCTTTTGCCCGGCATGGTCTTTGTGTCTATTTGGTTCAGAATTCTCCTATCTAGGATGGGTTTATACGGGGTTTGTATATCAATAGTCGGCCCCTGAGACTTCCTTCTGTTTCGCCTTGACATCACTAGGGCTCGGGGATTGATTGTCAACTGCGCCACCCCTAGATTTTGTCTTATTGTATCTTCTGGGAAAGGGTTGAGGGTTTTTCTCTGTCTATTTTGGGGCCGAATTGTTTGTGTTAGAGCCAATTTCCATGACCTCTGCCCCTGTGGGAGTCTTTTCGGGCTTACAAATGTGGCTCTGCGATGGTTTGGGGACTAGGTTAGTTCTTATGGTGTAAGCCCTGCAATTTTCTTCAAACATTTTTAAGTCAACGAAATACTAACAAAATATTTTTTTTAATTAAGATAAAAAATATTAATTAATTTATAAAGTTAAACATTATACATGTTATGTACAAACTATAGTGATTCCACAAACAAATCCCTATTTATAAACAAGAACGTAAGAGATATATAGTATCATTAATTATTAAATTAAAATAATTTTAACAAAATATCAGTAATGAATTCTAAAAAAATTAGAATTTATAAATTTTATAAAGAACAACATTATGTTAAATAATTATAAAACTATGTTTAATGATATATTTATATAAGAGAGTTATAGTTATACATAGTTATGTTATGTTTATATATAATTTTAATGTTTGGTTTAATACATATATATCTAGATAATATTTTATTTGAATAAATTATTTTCCTTGTTTAAGTAATTATATTTATATTAAAAAATTTAATTAAAAAATAAAATTTTAAATAATTTTTTATAATAACATGTTACATTGCACAAAATCTATAAATAAAATAACAAAAAAAATACAACTTAAATTATAGTTTTTTTAGTGGTTTTCCGGAGTTTATATAGTAGTTTTTTTTGGTGGTATTTTAGTTTTTTTTTTGGTTTTTAATGGCTTTTCATTGTTTTTTTCTTGTGGGTTTTAAGGGTATTTCTGATGCTTTTCATTGTTGTTTTTGTGGGTTTTTCTTCGTGGGTTTTTATTTCAAATGAATTCATTTGGCTTTTTTTTTTTTTTTTTTTAAGGGGTTTCTTTGTGGTTTTCTGGTTTTTTTTGTGGTTTTTAATGGTTTTCTAGGTGCGTTTCATTGTTTTTTTGTGGTTTTTAAGGGTATTCTTGATGCTTTTCATTGTTGTTTTTTTGTGGTTTTTGCATCGTAGGTTTTTATTTCAAATTAATTCATTTTATTTTGTAAGAAAAAATAAATAAAATAGACAAAAAAGATAGGAAACCTATCTTGGCTTGAGCATCTAGGTCGTTTGCGGGGTTGCTTGGATTGAGTTCCTCTATCTTGGTTGAGCTTAGAAATCCTCCCTCGAACTCTTTCTTCCTTGCAGTCTACACAAAATGGCTTACATAGACCGACCGTCTACACAAAATGGCTTACATAGACCGTGGTCGGGTTTTGAATAAGAAATAAGGATTTGATCAAATCCTAAAGCTCAATTGAGCCATAAAAATTGATCGAGCCCTAACTCTTGAAATAAGGATTTGGTCAAATCCTAAAGCTCAATTGAGCCATAAAAATTGATCGGGCTCCTGACTCAAGTTACACAGAAGCTCGACCGAGCTATATTTAAGCCCTTAAACAACTCAATCGAGGGCCTCTTTTCACTGAGAGTGTGTTAGCTTTACCAAAAAATGTAACCCAACTCCATTCATAAGCCCATACATACATATATTAAACACCCACACTAATCTTAATTGTAAGTAAATAAATAAAAATTACACTTAGAAAAAATTAATCTCTCCATAATTAATAAAATAAATCTATACTAATTTAGATATTAAAACAAAAAATTAAAAAATAAACAAATAAACAAGGATAATTGATATGAAAAAACATGAAGGGGAGAGTCAACTCTGAAAAACAAAACCTACCCACATAATCAGGCTTTCTAGACCCTACGGATTTCTTGGATTGATTGTCTTCCTTCCCATTTTTATCTCGAAGGACCACATCAAATGCATAAACATCCATCTTTTTCTTTCCATAAACCAAATATTCTGAAGCAAGACACCTGCTAAACTACACTCACAGGTAGTGAACAATATCATTACAAATTGGATAGCCTTACTCTGAAAATGGCCATTTGAAACTGGGAAGATGGTTACATACCCAAATGTTCCTCAAGCATCGCTGCAAGTGATATATAAAGATGTTGGTGCCCACCTTGCCAGCCTAAAATCTGACAACTATTATAAAATCCACACTGATTTTGTCGCAATTTTTCGTTAGTGTAGAATTCCAAGTTCCAATCTACAACTGTAGATAACTAAGATTTCTCTGAATACTGAACTGTTAAAATTACTCTTGATGCTTCTTTCAGTAAAGAGATTTATACTTCCAGTTCAAATTCTTTAGAAAGCAAGATTTTGGAAGACTTCACATCTCCGTGAAGAAAATTTGAGAAAATTCATTTTGCAAGTAATCTAATCAGAGCTAGGGTCGAATATCCATTGTGCAAGCCACTTAGTGCCATCGCCTTGCTCTGGCAGCGTTCGTTAAAACGTTGGTTGTTACCCCTAGAGATGTTGAAGGATATTTCCAGGAAATCACTGAGGAACGCTGGAACTAAAAGGCAGTCGCTGCAAGAAAAACAAGGTCATGGATCTATGTTGAAACGTGTTGTTGGAGTTTGAAAAGTGGAGATGCGTGGAGTTTGGTGTTGAAACATGGTGTTTGTAAGTTTTTTTTTTACATCAAGCTTGCACGTATACGTCAAGTTTTTTTCTCAAACCAACATATGTATGTGTGAAATGTGAATAGGATAAAACATTATATATGTTTTTATATTTATTATGAAACATATATAATTATATGTTGGAATTTTGAAAAGTATTTTAAAAAGAGGAAGGTTATTATTACTAAATTTTAAAAAGTAATAATTAAAGTTTTATTTTTAAGTGGAGTTTTTTTTTGTGTTTTGGGGCATGAATTTGATTGAAAATTGAGACAACAATTACAGAAATGGAGAAGTTGAGCGGGGCTAATTTTGCCCTATGGGAATCACAGATGGAGGATATACTGATTTTAAAGGATCAATATTTGTCGATTGAGGGCACAACAAAGAAACCCTCATCGATGACAAATGAAGAGTGGAATAAGCTAGATAGAAAGGTGATTGCAACAATCCGTTAATATTTAGCAAAGAATGTTTATTTCAATGTGTCCGAAGAAAAGACGGCTGAAGGATTATGGAAGAAAATCCATGATCTATATGAGAAGAACACAACATCAAACAAAGTGTTCTTGATGAAGAAGCTTTATAATCTCAAAATGAAGGAGAGTTCTTCAGTTGTTGAGCACTTGAATGCGTTTAATATTATTACTAATCAACTTGCCTTTGTTAAAATCATTTTAGATGATGAAATTAGAGCTATTTTGCTAATGTGTTCTATGTTATACAGCTAGGAAAATTTAATTGTAGCTATGAGCACTTCAACAACTACACGGACCCTGAAGTTTGATGATGTCAGCAGCAGTTTAATGAATGAGGAGCTACGATGCAAGTCAATTGCAGAAAATCAGGGAGGAGAGGCTCTAGCTCTAGTTGATCGTGGTAGGAGAATGGATCGAGGCCGGCAAGGGCGATCAAGATCGAGAGGCCAATCAAAATCAAAGAGAGGAAGGATCATCTGCTTTCATTGTGGCAAACCCGAGTACATGAAGAAAGAATGTCGATTCTGGAAGAAAGAACAAAAGGATCAGAGACCGTCTAGTACAAATCACAAGTCATCCAGCACAAATAAAGGTGAGACTACTGCTGTAGCCACAAATGGTGATGTGTTGTTTACTGTTTCAGTAGAGGATGCATGTGTATATACATCTAGCAGTAGCTTTGATTGGATCCTTGACTCTGGGGCATCTCACCATGTAACCCCATGCAAAGATAGTTTTGTTTCATATAATCCCGATGATTATGGTAAAGTGCATTTGGGGAATAATCACTTTTGTAGTATTGTTGGAGTGGGAGATGTCCAGATCAAGATGAAAGATGGACAAGATATATTGTTGAAACAAGTCAGGGATGTACCAAAAATGCGCATGAGTTTAATCTCTATGGGATGACTGGATGATGAAGGCTATTCAACAAGCTTTGGAAAAGGAGGCTGTAAAATTAGCAAAGGTGCATTGATCGTGACCAAAGGACCCAAGACACGAACATTATACACAGTGAAGACACTGATAGGAAAATTAGATTTGGCTGTTGTCACAAAAGAAGGAAATTTAGCAGATCTGTGGCATAAGTGTTTGGGTCACATGAGCGAGAAGGGTTTAAAAATCCTTGTTGATAAAAATTTATTGCCAGGTTTGAAATCCTACAATCTTGATCTTTGTGAGCATTGTATATATGGTAGACAAAGAAGGGTTTCATTCCTTAGAGGTGGCCATGACAGAAAGAAAAATGTGTTAGAATTGGTACACTCGGATGTGTTTGGGCCTGTTAACATCAAATCATTAGGAGCAGCATCATATTTTGTAACATTTATAGATGATGCTTCCAGGAAGGTTTGGGCATATCCTATGAAAAATAAAAGTGAAGTGTTTGGAATATTTCAAAAATTCCATGTTGTTGTTGAAAGAGAGACTAACAAATTGTTGAAGTGTTTAAGAACAGATAATGGTGGAGAATATTGCTCAAATACATTTAAGGAATATTGTAACAAGTTTGGCATAAAGCATGAGAAGGCTATGCCTGGTACTCCTCAACAAAATGGTGTCGCAGAAAGGATGAATCGCACCATTATGGAAAAGGTACGAAGTATGTTGTCCAATTCCGGTTTGGAGAAGAACTTTTGGGCTAAAGCAGTCAAGACCACTTGCTACCTCATAAATAGATCTCCAACTACAACCTTGGATTGCGGTATTCCTGAAAAAGTTTTGATTGGTAAGAATTTGAATTATTCTCACTTGAAAATCTTTGGATGTGAAGCATTCATACATATTCCCAAAGAAAATAGAACTAAGCTAGATGATAAATGTATGAAATGCATTTTTTTGGGATATGCGGATAAAGATCTTGGTTATCGTCTATGGGATCTAGTCAAACATAAAATTATTAGAAGCAGGGATGTTATATTTAGTGAGTAAGAAATGTTCAAAAGGACTGTAGGTGAGTTGGAGGTTAAGAAGGTTATTGACAGGTTTGAAGAGCAGTGGGAAAACATACCACCAATACAAGAAAATGAACAGCAAATTCAGGAGCATGAAGAACAACAAGTGGAAAATAATGAACAACAAGAAGAAGGAATCTTGCAGGAACCTTTACAGGAAATTCAACTTGACAATGCACCACTATAGTTGGTTCGCAGATCTTTTAGGCCTCATAAGCCTTCACAAAGGTATCCTCCTTCAAACTATATTTTGTTGACTGATGAAGGTGAACCTAATTGTTTTCAAGAAACTTGTAAAGTCGAGCACAGTAAAAAATGGAAAAAACAATGGAAGAAGAAATGAACTCTTTGTAGGAAAATAAAACTTGGGAGTTGGTAAACCTCCCAAAAGGTAGAAAGGCTCTACAAAACAAATGGGTGTACAGGATTAAGCATGAAGATGACGAAAAGAAGGAGAGGTATAAAGAAAGATTGGTGGTGAAAGGTTTTGCCCAAAAAGAAGGTATTGACTTCACTGAAATTTTCTCACCTGTTGTTAAAATGTCATCCATTAGAGTCATTCTTGGTCTAGTTGCTACTTTAGACTTAGAATGTGATCAGTTAGATGTAAAAATTGCTTTCCTTCATGGTGAATTGGAGGAAGAAATTTATATGGAGCAGCCAGAAGGCTTCATAGAAAAATGCAAAGAAGGCCTTGTTTGTAGGTTGAAGAAGAATCTCTATGGGTTGAAACAGACACCTCAACAATGGTACAAGAAATTTGATCCATTCATGTTGGAACATGGTTTTCAGAGGTTGGAAGCTGACCATTGTGTCTATATCAAGAGGTATGATCAAGCAAAGTATATCATATTATTGTTATATGTGGATGAGATGTTGATTGTTGGGCATGATAAGAATAAAATCAATAGGTTGAAGAAAGATTTGGGTAGCAATTTTGAAATGAAGGATTTGGGACCAGCACAACAAATATTGGGCATGCGGATTATGCATGACAGGAAAAAAAAAAGGTTGTGGTTCTCATAAGAAAAATATATCAAGAAGGTTCTTGATAGGTTTAATATCAAGGATGCCAAGCTAGTTGGTACACCCCTTGCAACCCACTTCAAGCTGAATATTGAATTATGTTCTAGTGATGACAAGGAGAAAGAAGAGATGAGCAAGATTCCTTATGCTTCAGCAATTGGCAGCTTGATGTATGCCATGGTATGCACACGACCAGACATTGCATATTCAGTGGGAGTAGTGAGCAGGTTCCTTGCCAATCTAGGCAAACAACAAGCAGTAAAATGGATTTTGAGGTATCTGAAGGGTACTAGTCATTATTGTTTATGTTTTGGTCATAATAAGACTATGCTTGAAGGATTTACAGATGCAAATATGGCTAGAGATATGGACACCAGAAAGTCCACTACAGGTTATTTGTATATATTTGCAGGTGCAGCAATATCTTGGGTGTCAAGGCTACAAAGAATAGCAGCCCTCTCTACAACATAAGCAGAGTACGTAGCTGCAACAAAAGCTTGTAAAGAGATGTTGTGGATGTAATGATTCCTAGGAGAGATAGGAATAAAGTAGGACAAGTATGTGTTATATTGTGATAGTTAGAGTGTCATTCACTTGGCAAAAAACCCAGCATTTCATTCAAAAACCAAGCACATTGACTTAAAGTACCATTGGATCTAGAATGTGTTGGAGGAAGAACAGTTATCCTTAGAAAAGATCCATACAGATAGGAACCCTGCTGATATGCTCACTAATATTCTACCATGAAATAAACATGAGTTATGTAGAGGCATGGTAGGACTTGGTGTGATTTGATGACTTTTATTTGGCTTCAAGTGGGAGAATGTTAAGTGTGAAGCCAAATTCATGAATCACATGCAGGATTCTAGATTCTTCTACACCACCATTAGTTTCTAGATCTCTAGGATTCTAGATCTTTTTACACCGCCATTAGTTTCTAGATCATTCCAGATATCCATCTGAATCACATACAAGATTCTAGATCCTTCTTCAACCTCCATAAATTTGTAATTTCTCTAGCCAAGGTCCAGGCCTATTACGTAATGCAAAGTGATTTTTGTTCTCCAGTGATTGTTCTATCTATTCCGCTGTTTCTGATTAAGTAATATTGTTGTTTCTCCATCTGTCTATCTTTGAAATTACTCTTTGATATTTTCATCTAGTCTCTAAGTATAAATCTATTGTGTGTGATGTATGCTCTGAACTAATAGGCTTTTTCAAAATTCTATTGCTTTTTCAAAGAGTCTTATGCAGGCTCGTCTCTTCTCCCCTCTTTGATGCTCTCACTTCGCTTACGTTGTTTCTCTCTTGGGCAGTCTTATCCAAACTAGCTTATCATCTCTTTTGTTGCTCTCAAGGAGTCTCATGCAAGTTAAGCTCTGATACCATGACAAAAATTGAAGAGAATGAAATGATGGAGTAGAAGACTTCTCTTCTCAGTACTGCGAATCAGTTAAATAAGATTACATTGGAAAAATCAGTAATAAATAATTGGAGTGAAACTCGACTTAAGATCAACTAAATGAAACTGACCTAAGATGATTGGAGGGAGGGTTTTGACACGTAACACATGGTTGGAATTATATTCTTCAACATAACCTAACAACCTTAACTCCTTCACTGAGTCAAGTTTACCTAACAAGCAACCTTGACTTGGGGTTTCCTTTCACCAAGTGCAGCTAAATTGACCAAGTGAGTTAGCACCACTCACTCTAGCCCTTACCCCCCTCAAATTTTATATCCAAGGTATATGTTAACCTGACATGTCCCCTATCACCTAGCCTTCAAGTGAGTTAGTACTACTCCCTCTATCCCTTACCCCCCTCAAATTTTAAGGTCAATGTATATGTTAACCCGACATGCCCCCTATCATCTAGCCTTAATACCATACTTTACTGGCAATTTCCTAGGTGTAAACATGTTGTACTAGGTTTTATAACACCCATTTACATGCAAAACAAATTTCAAATCCATCATAATATTTTTTTGTTTCTATCCCTTATATGGCCATCCTCTCAATTTGGCACACCTAATGCTCTCGTTAGTGATGTACAACCACATTCTGAAAATCATTTTATTGATGCATTCTATCAAATACTTTGCATGCAACTAGCACCCATGGTTTCTCTCTCTATGGACATAAACACTATGGATTCCTACTCCAACATGCACCTTCATATCTGCTCGTTCATGTTACCTAATCTTCACCTCAAATCTTCCACCACCTGGGTTGCCTTGTTGTTAGAACTTTCTCCAAAAGCCTCTGTCAAGACCCTATGTGCCTCCCCCCACCTTTTTATAATGAGAATCTCACCAACCTCAGCAAAATATTGCTTTGCCATCCCAAACTTTCTACCACCAATGGTGCCACTCATAATCAACACCATCACGAAATAACCATGACCTTGGAATTTTGAATTTCCCTCTATGTTATCAAGAAACTAGTGTCCATTCAAAGCTACTAGTCCCACTAAGATGGGTAGTTATCTTAGAAACAAACAATTTAAAGTCACTTGTCTTTTCTTTTATGAGAGATAGATGTGAGAGAAGCAAAGAGTACCAACCTCAGTCTTTTGCTAGTCTCCTTGCCTATTCCCTTTCTCCCTTGATAGAACTTTCGCCACTACTTTCTTACTTGTCTTGCTTCAAAGAACACCTGTAAAGTCAAAGCAGAAAAATACCGTCAAAGAATAGAGATCTATAACCATAAACAATATAGGATCAGATGTATATTAACCATACAAATGCATACACAAATACAAGATTTAGAGATATACAAGTATATGGAGGAAAACTCAAATAGCTTTATTGATAGAAGTAGTAGAAGATAGGATTACAACCAAGTTGTCTGATCCAGTGCCATCCTCCCAACATGAAAGCCCTCTTCACCTCATGAAAATCTTAGATCACCTAACACTATAATGTTTCATAGAGAAACCAACAACACTTCCTTACAAAATACAAAATTCCAGCCTTTGGATCTTTAGGATGAGGGATCCATATATAGATATTTGCAGGTGGGTGAGTCAGCTTATGGGATTTTGATTAGTGTTATTTCACTGATATTTCTTGGTTCCACTTGGAGATTTCATGATCTCTTACTCATCCTTGGATGAATTCAGAGAGGCAAGTGTCAAATGAGTAGTTTCTAGAAGATTCTTTGGGTTTCCACCTAGCAAACTGCCTCTACCATTTGTCTGCTCTCGCTTATCGCATCCTACAGAAGGGTTTTTTAGTATGCATCACACCCTCTATGTGTAACAGGTGAGATGTATCGCACCCTCATCATGGAGCAGTCTGTATGGTCCAGTTTTGACCAGTTTCTTAGGGAGAACTTATGGGAAATGATGTAATCAGCTGACCTTGTTCCTTTAGGGTATGAAACAACACTTTTAGGGGTTTAGAAGCCCTTAGTTTATGGACATATGTGATTAGGGTTGCAGTACCCAAATATTTCTATAATAGTTTCCCCCTAAATCATGAGGTCGTAAATCTTTTGATGTCGGGTGAAATGCTTTATCATGAGGATCCGAGGTTTTTCGAACTGGAAGGTGACTTGTAATAAGATACAGTACAATACATTATCTTCATAATATTTTCATGATCTAGCTGAGGCAGGCATTCCCATGCTCAGCTTTATAAATTCATTTTCATGTACATAGGACAGACAACTGTCTGAGTGGCAGACTGATGATTCTGGTAGAGCCATCATCCCTTAGCTTGGATGATTATATGTGCAACTGTAATGTACATTTGATGTCTTTATTTTCCCTAATATATCACAGCCCGGATGGATGAAACTAGATCCGTGGTCTTCAAACTCGTTCAATCTTCACCCAGTCAATCCATGTGAAAAGATGTTCTGGTGTTGAACATGGAAAGACATCGCCTGATTACCAGCCAATGATGTAAGTTGTTAATAGGCACGAGAGGAATCACCAATAATGATAATGACCCTCAAGGTACTACAGTACAATTCACATGGTGTGAAATTATGATTTGATGTCGAACACCACACAAAATCTTTCGGTCGAAGGCCATTGATGTAAACCTGTCGCCGGAAGTGAGAAACTTTCCATTGAGGCATGCAAGCTTCAAAGTACTAAAAGGGTTGTTCCTAAGTCGACTTCTTGGATAATGAGTTGATGTCGACAAGAAATGACCCGTCGTAGGAGGGCCTTAATGAATCCCACATCTACGACACGAAATGGAGCAAATGATTTTGTGGAGGTGAAAACGATCTGATGATACAAGGTTCAGGGTGGTGGTCATGAAAGAATTAAGCGTGAAGGTATTGCAGCGGATGAGATGTTAACTGGGTTGGTGAATTCTTTGAGTGACTTCTCTTGAACATATCGGCGACACTGAAATGGATTGGTAGTGTTAACCCCAAAAATGGATGGTATGGAGGAACAACGGTGGTATGACTGGTGAACGGAATAACCCAGCCCAACTCAATCATGGTGATGGAGTGAAAGTGTCATGTTCAAGAGCGACCTGCTACCAATGAAGTTCTTCAAGTTTTCTTCCCAATTTTTCCCCAATCATTGTTGACCAGTACCTCTTTATTTTTGTCAAGATTGAGGAGGATAACATATGCTTGTTCTATAATTTTCCCTTCGGGAAAACCTGTCGCTATGTTTTAGCGAGCCTATTGATAGTGAAACTCGCTCTTGTCTGTAATGGACAAGTTTGTCACTATTGTTTTAACTAGTTTAATGACAAAGATAACTCGGTCCTTTTCAGTTTTAGAGAGTCTGAAAAGAGACGGAAAGGAAACTCCAGTAATCCTTTTTCGTAGTATAATCCCTTAAGTCCAGAAAAGTATAAAATAATATGAAAGGGATTACTTTTCTGATCACTTTAACAAGCCGAAAAAGACAAGTGCTCGATCTTTTCGTGTAATGATCCCTCAGGTCCGAAAGATTAAAATACAAGAGGGATGGTACTTCCAATCACTTTAACGAGCTGGATAGGCCAATTGCTTGGCAATATTTTTTATATTTTACGAGTCTAAAAATAGCTTAAAAGAGACTTGTCTTTTAGGAACGAGTGATATTTTCGGGTAGCAGCTAGTCCCAAGTGATGTTTAGAACTTTTCAATCACGACAGTGTAAAGAAGGTGGCTAACATAATCACTCATCACAGTTGTTCCTCAAAAGGGGTAAACAATCAAGTGGAGGCGTATGATCGACTAATAAGTGGAGGTGATGGTATGAACACGACGAAGGCTCAAAAGCTGATAGTAATGCGATCACAAAGGTTATTTACCGAAAGGTCAGTTCATTTTTTAATGAGCTTGAACCCTGGGGGAAAATATGCTCATTGCTAGCTTTATATTTTAACAAGCTTGAACTTCGTGTAAACCTACTCATTCCAGTCATATATAAGGATGTCTCTCATTACTAGGTTCATTTTTTAGGGAGCTTGCCCCATGCGCAACATTGCTCTGGAGCCTTTTGTATGTAAGCTAGAAGCAACCGACGTATGAGGTTAAAGGGTTGAGAGCCTATAAACTAAGAAAATAAGTTTACAACTAAGAAAATAAAAGGTCGATTTTCACTTGCAAGCAAAAGGTTTGCATGCCCCCAAGTATAAACAACAGTAGAGTTTCTAGGTTACCATATGGAAGTTCTTGCATTAAAGCAAGGTTGTTTCATTTGCATTTGCAGACAAAACACTTCCTTGGCTCTGTCCATCGAAATAGACAAAGGTGAATGGTGGGAGCTTCCACTGACATAACCTTTGACGAGGGAATCTTATTCCAGTCTAATCCCATTTTCCTAAATGGATGGGTGTGTCAGACTAGTCATATATCCTACATGGAAACCTACCTTATATCTGGAGTTTTCCTGCCAAAGCAGACCAAGGCGCATGCCCCCTGGGTTTAGTCACATTCATTGAATCACTCGTGCTCATCAGGTGGATTTATTGGAGGTTGATGAGACATTCCTTGTGCAAAAATACCAGTTAAGGATGGCATTTGACTAGTAGCCATGTTTGAACCAGGGAATGAAAGCTAGTCTACGAGTTGGACCATTCTGCCTTCATACGAGAAACACATCACTGGAAAGAGTGAGGAAACAATAGCTCCCATGCTATAAATGTAATCACACCCAAGGAGTATATTGTAACCTAATGGCCCTTGGACTACCATTACGTTCAAATAAATGGTTTTCCTTCTCAAAGTTATAAGCAAATTTGGAAGGATCCCTAATAGTCAATTGGCTCCTTTGTTGAAACCTGATAGATTTTGAATCTCAGGTAGAAGCGATGGCGAACCAAGTGCTTTCCAAGCAGTTGAGGAAACGATACTCATGGAAGCCCCTTCATCTATGATAGTGCCAGCCATGACCATTCTGTAAGCTTGTATTATGATTTGGAATAGTACATTAGATGGTAGGCAAGGTCTCCCTACTAGATTCCAATTGAAGGAAATGACTAGATTGCTTAGAGGAGGGACCGAATAAACGACCGGATGAATCTTTGATGAACTTCCTTCCTGCGGTAAAGGAATGGGTAGATTGCCCCCAGGTTCATCGGACTCTGTGTTAACAAAAATAATTTTAATGGTGTCGTTCTCATTCTCTTTGGTGACTATATCATCTAAAGGTGGAGCTTCTGAAGACAAGACTAGGTCGACTGCCATCTCGACCTGTTGAATTTGGTCCGGTGTGGACTCAGAAATTTCATTTTCAATGATAGATGTTTCAACCGAAAACAGAGGTGTGTCAGTCGGATTTTCAACTAGTGATGGACGTGGAAAAAGTTTCTTGTATCCAGGGGGAAGTCGCTGCGGTGAAGCAGGATGATTATCCAAGACTCTTTTAGCTTCATCCAGGAGAAGATAATGGTGGAGGGCATGATTGCCTTCACATAGCCTACAAGGAAATTTATATCTTCCTTTTTGTCCATTGACTTCGTTTTCACTAGTTGATGGTGTACTCTCAACATGATAGACAGAGGTTGAAGACACCGGATTGTGCAAGCGGGGAGACCAGTCCCTTAAGATATGTGGGATGCAAGGACAATCTTGATGATAGTGGTCTCCCTTGCAAATGACACATGGAGATTTGGGTTTGGATGGTGCAGTGTGTGGATTTTCGCCAGACGATGCATAGTTGTCCCCTTTCGCCATTGGCTTCTTCTTCTTATTCTCCTTCCCTTTCTTCTTCTTCTTAGTTACTTGGTTTTTAGCATTACTAGCTTCACCAAGCGAAGAGGAAGAATGAGAGGGAGAAACAAATGAAGTAGAAGGTGGGGGAGCGACTTCAGTATCATCTAGTTGTTGATTTGATTACTGAGGAATTACAATGTTTTGAATGACAGAGGTCGAGAAAATCCATACCGGAAGGCCAATTTTGAGTCCTGGAAGGGACAATGTAGCCATATGTGGAGCACCAACATTTACCCAAGAAGAGAAAGGACTAGGATTCACCCAAGGGGAAATCCTTAATTGGTGGACTCCATTTTCTCAACCTAAGACCAATGAGGGAACAATGATGTTATTCCTATTAAAATAAATTTTATGATGCTTTGACACAACTTGCTTTTTTAGTTTTAAAGAGTAGAGAAAATCCTAGCAATGAAAATCCTAGCTACTAAGGAAAGAGAAGTAAAGTTATTTCAACATAGAGCAGAGAGTGCACACTAGATGCACTTTTCCTAAATCAATTTCCGCATGCAATCTAAATGCAAATGCACATGCATGTACTTGTTTTTCAGTTTCCTTAATGTGTGAATGACAAAAGAAAACTAAGTACAGATATGAATTACTTTTCTTCAAAGCGACACTTCAGCAATTTCTTTTCAAAAACGAAAAGAAGATTAAGACGAAACTTTCAATTTCGACTTGAAAACTGGTTTCGACACTTCAAAGAATTGATGATTCAAATCAAATACAATGGAAAAAGTGTAATCAACTATCTAAAAGAGGAATACTATAACCCCTCTTTTCTTTGACTGAAAATGACACTTGCGACACTTTCAAATCAAAAGACGTCAGTTCAATTAAGCTATTATTTGCAAAGGAGAACTATAAATGATGAAAAACACATAAAAAATATTCACAATTCTTTGTCAATGGAGGATGAATAATGCAAAGGAAGAGAGTTTCAACAGTGATATACTGATCATAGATGGCAAAACTACTGAACAAAGCTGAAAAAAATGAAGGAAGAACCAAAATCTGGAGGCCAACAGTCTCATTCTATCATCGCACCTATAACACAGGGAAACAGGGATGCATCTCACCTGCAACACACAGGAGGTGCAATGCATCCAGGTTGACAATGAGAGATAGTACGATGGTCCAGGGATGAGACTGAGCTTGGATTTCACTCACAGTTTGCAGCTAAGTTCAGGGATTTAGGCTGAGCTAATGATAGACAATAAACACAAAGTATAGGGGCTGATCTAATGAGGTTATTTGAGCTACCACCAGGGCACTTAGGATGTTTGCAAGTCAGTTGTCTAGTTCATAAACAAACTCGGAGATTGACTGAAGCAGCATTGATCTACTTTGCACTTCCATAGAAAATGCAGTTCGAAGGCTAGTTGGCTTAACTTCAGGTTCCATCTGTAGTTTATAAAGCAAAAAAATAGAGCCAAACAAACAAAATATTTGCTCCCCAATGGAGTCACCATTTTTTTATCGGGAAACTAGTGTCCATTCAGAGCTGCTAGTCCCACTGAGATGGGTAGCTATCTTAGAAACAAACAATTTAAAGTCACTTGTGTTTTCCTTTATGAGAGATATATAGGAGAGAAGCGAAGAGTACCAACCTTAGTCTTTCGCTAGTCTCCTTGCCTATTCCCTCTCTCCCTTGATAGAAATTTAGCCACTCCTTTCTTACTTGTCCCGCTTCAAAGAACACCTGTAAAGTCAAAGCAGCAAAATACCATCAAAGCATAGAGATCTATAACCATAAACAATATAGGATCAGATGTATATTAACCATACAAATGCATACACAAATACAAGATTCAGAGATATACAAGTATATGGAGGAAAACTCAAATAGATTTATTAGTAGAAGTAGTAGAAGAGAGGATTACAACCAAGCTGTCTGATTCAGCGTCATCCTCCCAACATGAAAGCCCTCTTCATCTCATGAAAATATTAGATCACCCAACAATACAATGTTTCACAGAGAAACCAACAACACTTCCTTACAAAATACAAAATTCTAGCCTCTGGATCTCTAGGATGAGGGATCCATATATAGATATTTGCACATGGGTGAGTCAGCTTCTAGTATTTTGATTAGTTTCATTTCACTGATAGTTCTTGGTTCCACTTGGAGATTTCATGATCTCTTACTCTTCCCTGGGCGAATTCAGAGAGGCAAGTGTCAAATGAGTAGTTTCTAGAAGATTCTTTGGGTTTCCACCTAGCAAACCACCTCTGCCATTTGTCTACTCTCGCTCATCGCACCCTACAGAAGGGCTTTTCAGTATGCATCGCACCCTTTTTGTGTAACAGGTGAGATGCATCACACCCTCAGCATGGAGCAGTCTATATGGTCTAGTTTTGACCAGTTCTGAGTAGTTTTTCAGGGAGAACTTCTGGGAAATGATGTAATCAGCTAGCCTTGTTCCTTTAGGGTATGAAACAACACTTTTAGGGGTTTAGAAGCCCTTGGTTTATGTACATAAGTGATTGGGTTTGCAGTGCCCAAATATGTCTATGACACTCTAGATGTTCCAAACATTACAACCTCCCAGTGAGAGAAACCTTGGAACCTACATTATTCTCCAAAATCCTCTATCTTTTTCATTCACTAAGATCCTTGATCTCTCTCACTCATTAGGCCAAATAAACCTTGGCAACAAGGTTTCCCCTGAAGCCAAACCTTAGCTCTCATAAAACTTGTTAGTATTTTAAACAAAAGCAAATAAATAATGATAATAATCACAAATATAATAGAAACACACATAAACCATGATTTACCCTATAAAACCCTAATCAGGGAAAAACTAGACAAGAATACATCTATTGTTATCCTTGGCTTAAACAAATCAATTCAGCCAATATATTGCCCCAGCCAAGTGAGTCTTCACTGCTCAACCCTAACACATTACAATGGAGAATCGTCAATCCTTTTAAAGGATTTGTCACATGTAATACCATGTGCTTAATACCACATTCCACCAATACCAGGTGCCTTAAACCACAATTGTTAACATAACAACCTTTACTCCTTCACTTAGTCAACTTTACCTAACAATCCCCCCCTTAAACCTTGACTTGTGGTTTCCTTTGGCCAATTCCAGCCAAACTGACCAAGTGAGTCAGCACCACTCACTCTAGCTCTTACCCAACTCAACTTGTATACCCATGTTATTTTTTAACCCAACATTCTGACTATCATCTAGGTATAATACCATGCTTTACTAGTAATTTCCCAAGGGTACCCATGTCGTACCAAGTCTTATAGTGCCCATTTACATGCAATAAAATTTTCAACTCCATAATATTTTTTTGTTTTTATCCCTTATATGGTTATCCTCTCAACTTGGCACACTTGATCCTCTCCTCAATGATGTACAACCACATCATGAAAATCATTTCGTTGATGCATTTCGTCAAATAATTTGCATGCAATCAATACCCATGATTTCTTTCTCTATGGACCTACACACTATGGCCTCCAACACCAGCATGCACCTTCATATCTACTCATTCATGCTCCCAAATATTGACCTCAAATTGAGAACTTTGTCTAGAATATTCCTTGCTTTCCTCATCCTCTATGTTGAAATATTTCTCCATAGTCTTTCCCTTGGAAAAGGTGTCTAGTGATCCCAAAAAAGTTATGAATCTTATGTATAGCATACACTCATTATGGTTGTAAAATTTCATGTGACCTACATCCATGACATGATTCATAAAGGAGCAAATGTGTCCAATGCTAGGGGAGAATTTCAAACTCGAAACCCATGGTCCACCAATGAATTTCTTGTGGGATTTTCTAACTTTTCCACATTGTCATGCTAACAAGCCTCTCAATCAAGCAAGCACCAACATAATTAACAAAGTGCTCAAACCCTAGGGCCATAGTCACTCACAGCCAATCATAATTGTCAATCACCTTTCTCTTTTCCCATTGGTGCTTGTCACAAGCCTCATGTGTGATGAGCCTCATGTGTGATGAAACCAATGAAATTAGAGACGCAATCCTACCCAATATCCTTAGTGTTGTAGGTTTTAACCCCGTACAGAAATTACCTGCATACGAATTCTAAATCACATGAAAAATAAAAATGCGAGAACATAACACATAAAACACATATACACAGAGATTTCCCACTGGATCCCAAAACTGGGACTACCAGCTTGATTTTTCATTATGTTCCTTTCAATGTTACAATACATATTTATACATGCCGAAGCATCCAATACCATGGACCGAAAACCATCGCATCCAAAACCGTGGACCGAAAAACCATAGGTAGGTTTGCCCAACCTAATATAGGGTCCAAAAAAAAAATTTCTCGGGGCGATGCCCCGAACCCCGTAGAGGGGGGCTACCCGCCCCCCTCTAACCCCTCGGTTCACTACGTAGGTTAGTCGTGGAAAGAATATAACACAACCCAACAATCTCCCACTTGTTGTTTTCTTTCCACAGGGGGCCATAGGAGAGCTTACTCATTCTTCCATCCCTAAAATGCCCATTGTTTCTCTACACCAAGAGAACTTCTCAGAGCTCACAGATTTTGTCAATGCATCTGCAGTATTCTTCAAAGTGTCCACCTTTACTAGCAACACCTTTTCTTCTTCTATCATATCCCTCACAAAGTGATACTGAACATCAATATTCTTTGTCTTTGAATGATAAGCAGGGTTCTTAGCCAAGAAAATTGCACTTTGGCTGTCACAGTCTATCCTTATAGCTCCGTGTACTAACCCCATACTTGAACACAATCTCTACAACCAAACTTCTTCCTTGCTTACATGAGTGGCTGCCATGTATTCTGCCTCTATAGTTGATAGTGCCACTACATATTGTTTCTTACTCATCCAACTGACTGCCCCTCCAAATAGGTTAAACACATACCCACTTGTAGATCTTCTCTGATCCAGATCTCCAGCCTAGTCTGCATCAACAAAGCCACCGATATCCAACACTCTATCCAATCCTGGTCTTCCTTGGTAGCACAAACCATAATCACTAGTGCCACGCAAATACCTGAAAACCCGCTTCACTGCTGTCCAGTGCTCCTTCCGTAGTTTTGACATAAACCTACTCAATACTCCCACTGCATGTGAAATGTCTGGTCTAGTACAGACCATGGCATACATCAAGCTACAGACTGCACTTGCATATGGAACATGGGACATGTCCTCTTCCTCTTCTTGTGCCTTGGGACACTGTTCAGCAGATAACCTCACACCTACAGGAATAGGAACCTTCACCGGTTTACTATCCTGCATATTAAACCTCTGCAATATTGTCTCGACATACTTCCTCTGGTTTAACCAGAGCTTCCTCTTTTCCCGATCTCTTTTAATTTCCATGCCCAAAATATAGTTTGCAGCACCGAGATCTTTCATGTCGAATTTGGAGGACAATTGGGTCTTCAAATCCTGGATAATTTCTTTGACATTTCCAACCAACAACATATCATCCACATACAAGACCAGATAAATAACACGGTCACCAATTAATTTAAAATACACACAATGATCTGCTTTGCTTCTGGTTAAGCCAAGTCCCCGTATAAATGTATCAAATTTCTGATACCACATCCTTGGTGACTGTTTTAACCCATACAGAGACTTCTTTAACTTGCATACCAGTTCTTTCTTACCCTTCACCGCAAAGCCTTCAGGTTGCTTCATGTAGATTTCCTCTTCCAAATCCCCGTGAAGGAATGTTGTCTTCATATCCATCTGTTCTACCTCAAAATCAAAAGCAGCAGCAACAATAAAAGTAATCTAATAGAAGTTACCTTGGCAACAGGTGAAAAAATATCACCAAAATCAATTCCCGGCACTTGGGAATAACCTTTTTCTACCAACCGAGCTTTGTATTTCTCCACCTTCCCTTTTGCATTTGTCTTCTTCTTGAACAC